>JAQQZR010000014.1:9299647-9321080 GCA_030068235.1 Notoglanidium macrostoma
ATATAAATATAATGCTTTTCTCCCCTCTGATGGATCTGAACCAGCACTTTGCATAGACCTGCACACATTTGTAGCATTTTTTTTGTCTCTGTCTGGGTGGAACTGTCAGGCAATTCCTTTCAGCGCTTTAGAGACATGGAATGTGTTAGCTGAGCTCACTAGTATGTTTCTTCATCTTGACTGATGTCCAACAGAGCTAGTTCCACTTTTTTCCTTATTTCATGAGTATTGTATTAGTAAGAGATTTGGGGCAGTATATTTACTACTGGAAGGATTTTGGTGAGCCTGACACTAATCATCAGTGAGAAGTATTTTTACTTCATGAGTACAGACGAAGTAGTATCGACATCATTAGGTTTTTTTTTTTTTTTTGCAGTGCTAGGTGAGGAACACTGTTCAGAAACATGGCCTAGTCTACTGGTCATGAACTGCACCATGTACCACACTGTTATTTGACACAGACCATGTCAAAGATGATTTATGGACATTTTGGCATCACCTGTGACATGATGCACCTCCAGCCCTTCTTCCGACTTCTAAATCTCACTTGCTTTTAATGCATCTATAATCTTAATGAACCTCCCTGCAATCAGGTCAGGGCATAACCGGTATTAGACATTTATGGCTTGGGTGTTGTACATGTAGGTGTGCCCTGCAAGTTTACACGGATTCTCAAACTCTCCCACACATCTTGACGTCTATTAATAAGCTTCAGCGCTGTTACAGTTTATGTCTCGATGTTGGTCTTGGCGTCCGAGCTAGTCCTTCTACCTGAGTCTTTTACAGGGTGCAGACTGCTAAACAGTTCACTGATCCGTCCACTCAGGATGCGTTATTTCCTATATTTTATAGGACCTAGATCATTTCACTGTCATCTCAGCAACTCTGCTAATTCTGGCTGCAACACATTAGACACAGCACTAAGTGCGTTGGTGCAGGACTAAGATTGGAGTACTCTTGGCACCTAACTGTCGCAGAAGTGGAGGGATTTTAGGATGAAGGAGGACGGTAGGTCCATGTCGCTTTGTATATTGGGTATGTTTTATACTACTGCATCCTCAATTAAATTTCTCATTGATTAAAAAAAGTACGAGAACATTTAAACATTTTCAGACAGGGTTTATGTTTAGTCATAGACTAAAAAAAGTGTTCTAACTTAATCTCCATTGAAAGGTTGAACTTCATAATCCAAAATCGGAGATATTCTGGATCCAGTTTAACCGTTTTATATATTTAAAGCCTGGCGTCTAGGAATTGTGGATTTAAACTAATGCATATGAGCATGAAATATCATGTACTCCCCTAGTTCAAGTCTATCCCTCCTCATATTGTGAGACTTTTACACTATAAAACACAAAGTGATATGCATTGTAATATCTTTAATTTAGTGTTAATCTCAAAACATGTATTTATTTCATTGTGTATTATATTTGAACCAGACCATGTTCTACCATAGTTAAATTTTATGCTGCTGTTAACCAAAAACATTCTCGAAAAGTTTCTAAACAAGGAAGAATCGCTTATATTGTACTCCACAAAAGAAGGTGAACACGCAAGAAGCCTCTCAGTGCTGTAATATCGGTCACTGTTCCCAAAGTGAACGTTGTAAAAAGATTTAAGCAGCATTATTATGATTGCTGTAATGTTAGTACTGTCCTGCTTTATGTAATTTTCATATGGTCAGTTTTGCTGGGAAAGGAAGTTTCAAGCTATTCGCCCTCCTCAGGCCAGAGCGTGGCCGGATATTATTGAGTCATGGAGTACGAGTCTCTGGGGAGTTTAGGCAAGTTTTCACATCAAATAGCAGAGAGGTTTGTTCATTGCACAGCTGTCTGGTCCTGCTGTTCCTTATTGTTTTATTGTTGGGTGCCTAAAATGAAGCATGGACTGAGTGTGTTGAAACTGCTGAAGCAAATGAAAAATGGTGCAGACCATGCTTGACAGACAAAGTTCTTTCTCTGGTCTTAATGACCATACTTGCAGCTTTGTGGCTTGTCTGTGGCTTTATAGAACAGCATACATTGAGGCTATGTTGTACCCTAGGAAGTGAATAGGAAGACAACCTTGTCTCATTTCAGAATTATTTATTTGTGTAAGTACTTAAACATGCCTATTACAAGTCAATAAATGATAACCTTCAGTGGAACTCCTTCACATTTCACGTAATGTGGTGATAACACTCTCAGCCAGGATATGGAAATTGGTTCTGTAAATTGGTTCTGCTTTGGTATTTTCTATTTGTTTTAGGAAATACCATTTTTGATGTGTTGCTTTTGGCATTGGTTACAAATATTAGCATCTAGCATTGTTTAATTTGTTCTGATCTGCTCAATCCGGGATCGACCTCATCTGCACATGACCATGTCTCTGCCTAACATGAGTGATAACCTCAGTAGTGACCAGCGTCCTGGACACTTTCCCACCATGGACTTTAGCACTTGAATTGATGACCATGTGTCACATGATTAGCAATACATGGTCAAAGAGCCTCATTTTGACCCCTGATTGGTGGGAATCATATCTGCCTCCTTCCCTGTTTATTTTCACAACAGAGATAAACTAGCTGTTGAGCTGGCTAAAGACGAGGAGGTAGTTTGTTCCAGTCTATATTTGACCTCCATTACTTTTTAAAGTTTACCCAGGTTTATTTAGAGTCCCTCTCAGGTGCCACTCTGGAAATGGAGTCCTGTTTTGTTGCCCAGCATTTACAAAGCAAAGAAGAGCTCTGCTGTGCTCAGATATAAGGGCCTTATGTGCAGACCTAGTATTGACCTAGTATGCTTTTTCTGTGTATACAGCATTGTGTCTTTACATAAGCAAAAAAAAAACAAAAAACAAAAAAAAAAAAAGAATTGGGATGGTGCTGAGTGAAATCGCTTGTGTGTGCAGCTTTGAAGTGGAATGATCTGTGTACTTAATTTCCTCTTTTCCTTGAAATTCAAACCTGAAAAATGAACATTGAAATAGCCATCAAGAACATAACAGAACACTATTATGTCATAATACTAAGATACAGGAATTAGGGATATGGTTAAGGGTTGGGTTTGTAGAAAAACAGCAATATTAGAAGTTAAATAATAAGAAAAGCAATGCTAATACCCAGCCAGTGTTTACCCACAGTCTTGTGTATGCAATAACCAACATTACACATAATTCTAAGCCTGTTCAGGCTCAGGCGAAAAGAAATTGCACAAATTTATTGTCAGAAAAGATACAAAAGCTAACCTTGTCACTAACCTTAACCTTTGTATGTATAATAACAGCAGAATTGTGCACAATGTCACTCATTTTCAAGTATGTAACCAGACTGACATTAAACTTAAGCATGTCAAACGCTGACGCTATTAACTTTTTATATTGTGTATGCTATAAGCTTTACTGACTTTGATATTGTGTACAGACAGTGTGCATTGCATGATGTTTTACCTTGATGTTCTGTGTGTTTCCTGTCGTTAAGGTTGCATGGTACGCTGGATTTGATGCATGGCATTTGCATGACCCCATTCAGCACCTGTGTGGGGTTGAAAGTGATTGGCAGTAGCCATGGCCCAAACACCGCACCTTAACGGCAACCGTGCAGGTAAGACGAATAGGAGAAATTTTTTTTTTTCTTTTTTTTTTTTTTTTTTGGCCATGAGAGCTATCTGAATGTATAAGTATTAAATGACTGGGATGAGTTTTGTATTTTTTTCCTCCTCATTTTCTACCAAATTTTCTCATTGCCAACTACCATCTGACAATTAACTCCCCTATCATACAACAGCTACCATCCAAGTAGAGGCTTTTTTTCAAACTGCTGAATCACAGGACAGCATAAACCACTCAGAAGAAACATGCATCTGCTAAGAACATCTGCCCTCTTCCTCATACATCAGCTTAGAGATGTCCACAATGAGCTAGTGTCACTGTGATTGACAGGGTAGAGAGTATTCCCACCCACCTGTCTTGGCCCCCTGACATTGAGGGGAATTTTTAGTAAAGCCAAGCCAAGTTACATTGAAAGGCCAGCAAATTTAGATAAAAAAAAAAACTTCAACCCTTGATAATGTACTTGATCTTCTCAGTGAGACGATTCATTGAACACGATTCCGTCCGTTGATCAAAAAGGCAGCCAGGAATTTTAAAGAGCACACAAATGCATATGAGGTGGATTTTCTCTCTGTGTGGTGTGAAATGTGCTAGCCGCTGTGCAAGGCCGTGTACACGTACCATTCCCCTTTTTAAACTTGGGTAAGACAAAAGGTAAAGAAAGAAATATGCATTTTATTTACAATATATTTCAAAATACTTGAACTTTCTTGTGCTTTTTTCTTGAGTCACAGCTGTGTTTTGTTGAATCCAGCATTAAATAGTTGTAAATTAGTTTCTCAGACTTACTTGTTGGTTGTCACTTATCACCTATAATTGTATAGGATCACATGATAGACACATCATTTGCATCAATAGATAGACTGGTCATAGAAGGACTCTTAACATGAATATCAGACGTCTAGCTTTGAGCATGCTATGGGCACGAAGAGTCTTCACTTCAGCCACTTTGGCCATGGGATGTTTGCACAAACCATGTCAGTGATGGTTTAACCAAGACTCATGACTATTCTGTTCATCCCAAGTGAACCTAAAGCCATGAAACTTGTTAGAAGCATGTTGCTAAGCTGTGCCTCCGGGCAATGTGGAGCCGTCACTGATTAACAGCTCTGTAAATAGTGGAATCCTTTCCATTGAGACGGGTCAGTTTGGTTACAATGGCTTTATAATCAGCAGTAAAGCTGTTTTTCTGCCCTTTAGAGGACTCTATCTTCTTTAAAGAAAGTTAGCTTTTTGCTTTACTGTATAAATGTTTTTATTGTTTATAATTTTGATTTCTTGATGACATGAAAAGCTGTTTAGTTCATTAACTTCATTTACTTGTTTCATGTGTGTTAAATAACATTAACTGGAACGAAAGTCAGTTAAAATATGCAGAGCGTTTGTTCATTAAGAAATAAAAAATGGTAATTGCTTATTTTCGTATAAACAGCATAGTCGGTTCTGTGTTATTCCTTACTTTATGCTATTGCGTCAACTGAACCAAAAGGTCTAGCAATGGCTTTTACTGAGACCTGCTAGCCCATAAATTTTGCAGTTAAAGTGGACATCATTGAAGTACCTGGTCGAAGACATTATTCCCATAGTTCAATGCAACTAGCTAACCCTTGTGACTTGACTTGTATTCGCATCCTGGAAATCAGTAAAGCCGTGATTTGTACAACTCCGTGGTTTAGTGGCAAATCGCTCACAGTGTTTAATCTGTTCGAACTCTAATCGCCCCTCCATATTCCATGTTTATATCCAAAATATATTTTTATGTTTCAGTTCTCAGGTTCTCTTATTTTCTCTGTATTACGGAAATTACGGGGCCTTACAATTACTGGTCATAGTCCTGCTGCCAAATTGAATTCGAGTCAGTTGAAAGAGTCAAATCCAGTCATAAGTAATCATTTACAAAGACAGATCTCCTGCTATCTTTACTCTTTGGTTATTTTTAATGTCTCGGTCACAGTATATGTCACAGGTTATATTCTCAGATGCTACACTGAAATAAACAAGGCCTGGTTATTATTTTTAAACCACCGACAGCAATGTTTGGCATCTTGTCTGAACCATTTCCATCCCATTTCACATATAGGATATGGGAGACTTTTATTGCTGAAACCTGGTAGTGTTTTAGTTCTTTCTTCCATGGGCCATCAGTTCTAAATAGACAGGAACAGGATCCCTGAGCATCATTTCTCAGTACACATGATAGACTTTCATATGTGCCTGGTTTAGCTGTTAATATTAGTGGATGTCTTTAGACATGCAACCCTGTTAGCTTAAAATTAGTAATATAAGTATTCTCTCTGTGTATTCTGCTTGAGCCTAGCCTTTATAGCCATGTAGACAAATTTGGCATTGTTGTGTGGATTAAAATTTTTTTTTTTAATGAGCCGGCTTGTTTGTTAGAGTATGACATGAATTCCTAGGGTAATTTAACTTCGGGAGCTGACGTGGTTTCCCTGGGACGGGTCAGGAAATACCAGACCAGCGTGAGGAAAAAGGGCCCTTGTTTTCTCTCAGTTTAATGCGCGTGTGTGTGTGTGAGCGAGCAGTGTCTCAGTGGTAACCAGCTACAGCACCGCTTGCACAGCTCTCGTCACTAAATGGACTTTTCTTTCATTCATTTATGGAATCAGAGGTGAGTGGGTACAAAAAATGTTAGAAATTTGTTGTGAGAATTGCAGCAAATGCAACTGGTAAAACGGCAAATGGTATTACTTAAGGCACTTTCATGTGCCTGTTTTATATCTTAAGTTGTAAGTAAGCAGATTGGCATGACCACTTTTCTCTTTGTGTCAGTACAAGTTCTGTAGCTTATAGGTTATACTTGTTCTGTGGATTTAGCTTTGTTCTTTTCATCTTGTCTATATGGATTCTGGCATATTATTGAAAATGTTTTTCATTTCTCACATGGTCATGTAGAAGATACACCCATCGAAAGTCTTAGAATTATGTATTGGGCCTTTTTTTTTTTTAACCCCCCCACAATCTGTGAAACATTATTCATGTCGGGTATCTTCAAGTATCATGATAATGATTTTGTCAGTCATTAAAAAAAAAAAAAGGCTTAATCTAAAAGTCTTTTTCCCCTCTTATAGGTTTACTTTATGATTCTGTTAACATTGTTGCATTAAAGGATAGATGTGACCAAACAAGTGTACCATCAAGGTCACTGGTTTAAGTGGAGATGCAGCTCAAGATATTTGCAGGTTGTAAAATTATCTGCCACGCTATGTTTATTTTTCTCCCACATTATGAATTTGGGCTCAATCAAGGCCAAACATGGCTGTCTGCCTTTTATTTTCATTGCAAACATTTGCCGGATTCCACTGCCTAAGGTGACCTGGCCTCCTAAAAACTTGTCTGAAACAGTCGCACAAGAATCCATTGTGTGAAACTGGAACGTTGTCTACAGAGGAATAGGATTTGGTTAGCTAAAAACTTCTGGTTAGTGTAGAAGCAGAAGTTGTCAGACCTGATGATCGAAGCCATGAGGAGTGAAACGTAATCATAGCATCTTGAACGTAGTTCACCAGAATAAGCAGAGTTTTCATGCAAGTGGCTATAGCTAATGGCCCAAGTAGGAAGCTGTTTTAAAAGTTACCACATTTAGGAGAGGCTGGAAAAAATAGCTTGGAATGTTTTCATAATTAGCGTTTTTGTTTTTTTTTTGGACCAGATGGTTAACTGGTTAACATAACTTCTATGTGGACATTGCTAACATTCCTTCTCAGTGGAATTGCAAAAATTATTAATTGGTATAAAAATAATAATTTAGTTTGGATACCATATGTATATTATTTTATGTGGTAGAGTTCATTTAGTGATCTCATCGGGACATTAATTACAACATGTTGAAGTTAAAAGGTTATGACCTATATCCAATGGCTATCCTAATATCCTATAGTGTGTCTGTGTCATATAAAGAAAGTAAGCTGTACTTGGGGTTTTCTCTCTTTTTTTGGAAATGGTCAGCCATGAAAATGTAAAACACTTACAGATGTTGCACTTAACCTTTTTTTTCTTTTCTTTTTCCCCCCGAAGTGAAATATTCCCATACCTCAAAGTTTTTCTTGGCTTGACTTCACTTGTTTTAAGCCACATGCTAGCAAATGGTGCACATTAACAGTGCAATTCAAACAGGTGCCACAGATCTGGTAACAACCACTTCTGTCATCTTTTAATTTGGGTCAAATAGTGCCCTGTCTTTTGCATGATTTTTTTAAATGTAGTTTTTAATGTAACTGAAATGAATGTTTTTTTTTCAAGGCAAATCTACAGTATTTACTCGTATCTCATTAGTGAATGAGAGTGAAAATTGAACACATACTCCATGCTATCTCAGTTGAAGTCTGTACATGCCATATCACGTGCTATCTATTTTGAGTTATTTACGTTCCAATAATGCTGTATTTGGCTAGCTGTAATGGCAAATTGTCTAGCCAAGGCAACTCTCATTTATATACTAAAAAAAGCTGTATGAAAACAGTGACTATTTACTGTGAAGAGGAGTCTCTACGAAGCTCAGTCATTATTGAAAAGTCATTAAGCCTTTTTGAAATCTAAACACTGGCTTATGCCTTATTCCCTCATCAGTCTTTTAACCTAAATGAAAAATTGTTCAAGATGGTTTATTGAAATCTAAACTTATCCTACAAGCTGTTTTCTAATTTGAGGTGTTCTCATAGGAAGCAGTGTGTTCATGCATGTTTTCCTTTATATCATGTTGAATCTCAGTTTGCTCACAAACAACTCAGATGACACAATCATGCCACTCTGTCTGGTGTGTTTGCTAATCCAGCTGGAGCTATCTTTGGGGGTCATCTTTCACTGTAACCCTATTGGCTGATTCTCTTTCCTTATTTCTGCTTTAGCCACTCACCTTAAAATAGTCATGTAGACATATGCCTTGTCAAAACTTTGTGCCTTTTTGAACCATTATGACTTGCTCAGGAGGCTAAGTAAACAAACAGGGGAGGACAAATGGCATGGTATTGAATTGAGAGAGATTCTAATAATTGTTGTCTTTTCTTTTATACAAATGTCTTGTGTTGATCGAGTGTGTATCTTCTGAGCATTTTTCTAAATCCAGGTTGCAGACATAGCTGGTAGTTAAATTTTAACCTGGATTATACATGTTAAACATTTTTAAATGCTGCTTGTAGTGATTCTTTTTACATTCTTGATTCAGGCAATTCGGTCGATCTAACACAATGTAAGGTTTGTGTATTTGTCAGCATTGTTGCATTGTGTCATTTATACTGGACATTTGTTATGGTGGATTATTCTTGTCTTCCCTGCTGCTTTTCTTGGACTCGTCTCTGGTACTCCCTATTTGTCACAGGTCTTACAACCTCCTGGGTTGCACACGCTGAGGTCAGAGCTCTGTTGTTCCTTGTAACTATGTCTTCCTGTTTTCCAACAAGCCAGGGATTGTTGTCATTCATGTACTGTATGATGGCTGTTGTCCAAGACGTTAAATGGGCATTTTATTTGAAACACATTTATTTGACTTTTTGGTACTATAGACTAGAATAACCTTTTGATTAAATGTTTGAATGGAGTATTGATTTGATTTTGTCCATCTACACAATTTATACTTTTAGCTTGGAACATTGTCTCGAAGAAAGGCTTTCCTGTTAGAGCAGAGTGGGTATGAGGCATCAAAAAAAATCTTTCAAGAGAAGTAGAGGCAGAAGGATGAGGCTTGTAATTGGCTGAATGGCTGAAACAGCCAGCCTATGGGAGCTGAGTTGAGCTTGGCTAAGTTTACACCAATAGTGGAATTTTTCCCCTTATGGAGTGAAGATTGAGAAAGTTCCTGCCTGTAGCATGTTCTGGTTTCTACAGTCTGTTGCTGCCTAGATGAGAGCACGGAGCTCTGAAATAGGGACTGCTGTTTGCACGGTAAGTGGGGCTTGAAGAATTAGAGGTTAAATTACCAGACTTCCGTTCCCAAATTCTTTCTCGGTTTGAAGGAATTCATCTGGCAGCCTGCCTTGCTGAAGAGTTAGAAATGGTGAGGTAAATTAAAATGTTCTGCATTCTACTTTTAAACAGCATATACTGAGAGAATAATTGTTAATACTCTCTAGATTTGTAAAGTAACTATACTGAAAATGTCAGGAATCCTCAATCTTTTCAGTGGAGTTTGGAATGTGGTATACACAAGGTTGATTTACATTTTTGTTCTTTGATGGCATTCCTTGTTGATGGAGTGGTAATGAATGGTTTTAATTTTTGAAGCAGTGTCCTACAGATAGATTTTTTTGGGGGGGAAGAAGATGGATGTCTGTTCTCAATGTTCGCCTGTAACCCCACCCCCACTAACCCACTTCTTTGCCAGAATTGTGAAAAGCAGGGTTCCATTTTAGTGTTTAATTCTATCTAGGTTGCCTAGATAACATCTCAGTAGTGTTCAGTTGGACAATTGAACATCCTAATTGGACAATCTGTGTTTCTCAATGGCATGCCTGTAATGTAAATTTGGTCCCTTGAGCCACCTTGATTGATGTGTGCAGCTTTCCAAACATTGTTAAAACAGTGAACCTGCAAGAGTGCATTAATTTTGTGGTCAGTCTCAATAGAGAGATTAAGCTGTGCATTTTTTCAAGTGTTTGTGCATGTGTTCCATCAATAATTGGTTCAATAAAAACATAAAAGAAACATTTAGTTCATTGAAATATATGTTAAATTAATGAGTTAATTCATCGTTTACTTCTGGAAGCTTCATAGACTTGCATTTTACTTCATTGACTGCATTTTGTTTATGTTAAGGAAGAACATTAACTCAAAAATGTCGTCGTCTTTTTTTTTTCTTTTTTTTTTTTTCTTTTCTTGTCTGAACTATTTACATTTATGGTCTTTTATCTTTTTCATTCACTATAGAAAAGGATGATGGTGACAAGGACCCTACGGCCCCCTATTGTTTGGAAACCCCATATGGTTATCGGATAGACTTGGACTTCCTCAAGTATGTTGATGACATCGAAAGGGGCAATACCATCAAGAAGGTGAACATTCAGAGAAGACCAAAAGCTACCAGGTCTGTGCCTCCTCCTCAGTCTGGTCAAGCTGAATGGACTTCTACAGACTCTCTGTCCTCATCCAACAGTGATGAAAGCAAGCAGTCACCACTCTTCTATGCAACTCGGAACCAGCTACCCTCCCTGGGCCACGTTGCACAAGTCCATGAAGCCCCTCAGGCTTTTGTGAACATTCTTGAGGCCAAGCAGCAGCAGCAGCTGCCACCACCATCACCCCGTCTCCCTCGCCACAACCTCCAGGTGGAGAAAACACTAATGGAGACTCGGAGACGGCTAGAACAGGAGCGGCTACTAATGCAGCCACCATCTACTGAGCCACCCCGTCGCCGTCTGGCCAGTTTTGGGGGAATGGGCTCCAGTAGCTCCTTGTCGTCCTATGGTGGCTCATACGGGGCAAGCCAGATCTCACCTAGTTCAAATTCTCTTCAGCATAATGGACATCTGGCCAATGGTGATTACAATCTTTATGTAACATCCTCCATGGGCAGCTCAATACGTCACAGCCCACTGAGCTCAGGTATGACCACACCAGTAACGAACATCAGCCCTCAGCACCTTCAGAACATTCGTGACCAGATGCTGGTGGCTCTCAAACGACTTAAAGAGCTTGAGGAGCAGGTGAAAACCATCCCAATCCTTCAAGTTAAAATCTCAGTCTTGCAGGAGGAAAAGAGACAGCTGGTGTCACAGATAAAGAACTCAAAACTACCTGGACAGAGCCAATCTGGGGGCTTTCGGAAGCGATCCTACAGTGTAGGAAGTGCTGATCAGTATGAACCTGTGGCCCAGCTTCAGTCAGGTTCTGAGTTGCACATTGTTGAGTCAGAAAACATAGAACAAAGCTCACAAAGGCTACAGGAGTTTCGGCAACTGACGGCTGAGGTACAGGCTTTAGAGAAAAACATTCAGGACGCCAGCATGGAGTCAGAGCATGCCTTATGCCAAATGCAACACAGTACAAACCAAAATGCCTTGCAAAGACAATGGGGTCGTGAGAGTAAATCCATTGGTGTTGGTGCAGATGAGAACATGAATGATGTAGTAATCTACAGGAAGCTGCCAGGACGGAGCAAGGATGTTGCTGTAGGGACTGAACAGGAGACAAGAAGCACAGGAGTTGGGGTGACTGAGGTCATGCTTGGCATGAGCACCGAGGCTGAGGCCGAAATAGAGCTGCAGCACCAAACCATTGAGGCCCTTAAGGAGAAGATCTACAGATTGGAGGTCCAGCTGAAAGAGACCACTCATGAAATGGAGATGGGCAAACTCAAGCTTGAGCTTCAGGTGGCTGGATCAAGGAAGAAACTGGACAAGGGTTCGATGGCAAGACCTGAAATGTACAGCACTTCAGTAGAGGCCAAAGTCTCCACAAAGAGTCAAGGGGTGGGGAACTATGCAGAATGTAATGACATAAGCACTGGTCATGTACCACAAACACGCACTGTTGCTGTCTGTTGTAAACCAGACTCAAGGCATATTGCTGTGGGTCCAGATTTGACAATGGATAGATGGGTTGTACAAGAACGTGTGGAGGTTCAAGAGAAGTGTGTTGGAAAGGACGTTGCAATGTGCCATCAGAACATTGGGGTAGAAATAAGTAAGTGTGAGGTGGGAGTCAACACTGAGTTGGCTATGGAAAGTTTAGACCTCACCAAGACGGAGTCTGATCTGGCAAAACAATTCAGGTCCACTGGATGTGGAGATTGCACAGTGGATGTATTGGTTAGTCCCATTAAGGAGGTGTTGTCCAAAGGCACAGCAACTGACACTCTGGAAAAAATGGACTCCGCTGTAATGGTTTTACCCACAGTGTTTTCTCAGTATACAAACACTGAAGTCAACACAGTAGATAATGTCACTAACACAGAGTGCATTGTTCTCACTGATTCTTGTATTAACACTCAACAAAATTCCGAAGACAAGCAAACCAATACAGTACCATTGGAAACGCGCACTGTTGCTGTTGGTGATGGACTTGTAAAAGATATACAGATCACAGTAAAGTCTCGCTCCATTGCAGTTGGTACCACAGCTTCAGGTGAGACTATTGAAAAGGTGAACTGTTCCAAAACCAAAGAAATTGGGGTTGGGCTTACTAGTATAGATGAGAACTTTTTGGTAGGTCTTAAGACACGAAGCATAGCTTGTGGCCCTTTTCAACCCCTTAACCAAGAGGTGGAGAAGAGTGTGGAAGTGGAACAAATGATTGCTGCAGAGACTCTCACTTCACCAAACAAGGCTGGTACTCGGGTTGACTTGGATCACTATATAGAGAGAGTGCAGAAGCTTCTTCAGGAGCAACAGATGTTGCTGGCTGAGAATTACAGTGAGTTAGCAGATGCATTTGGTCCACCACAACAATCCCAGTTCAATTCCATCAACAGTGAGTTGGTAACCACCCTATCATCCATCAACTCAGTGATGAAGTATGGCAGCATTGAAGATCTCTCCAACATGGACCTCCAGAATCTGCAAGCAGACTCTGGTAATGTCAGAAAAGGTTAGTCATGTTTATCAAAAAATACAATTGTTCAGATGTCATAATTGTTGGCCACTTACTGCATGCTAAAATAGTTGACCAAAAAAGTAAATGTTAATATTGCTGTCTTTTTATACAGTGTGTTTTTCAATGTGGTACCGACATTTTTTTATTCCTTAACTACAAGTAAAAAGTTATTAATAATAATCACTTCCTGCAAGTCATTACATATTCACAGAACAGCAATTAATATTAATGATCTTGTTATGACACTAATGACCCTGAAAATGCATGGAGCTTTAGTCATAAACCAACCGTGAACTCATATCTCTTTTGGGACGCAGCAGCTTGCTCTAAATGTTCAGTAGTTGTTGTTCATGGTGATCATTAACAACTATTTTGTATTTTGTAATACAGTTGCTTTATGTGGTGATCTTGAATAAATTATGAGGATGGCCTGTTTTGTGAAAAATGAGAGATTCAGCTTGTCCTATTTCCTGAACTAAGCTAATTATTGATGGCTTTTTTTTTAATAATAAGCTATACGTTTATCCCAGTTAGATAATCTTTGACTGAAAAGGCTTCCTTATTTTCTAATGTAAATAAACTCTCCTTAATCTTAAAAGTACTCTGTGAATTATGTATTCATTCCTGACACAGTGACATTGTACAACACTCACTGACCCAGTATGACGCAATGTGTCATTGACTTCAGTATAGGGACATCAAATTTCCCTGCTGCTTGTGCCAAATGCTGGCTTTCACAAGTACCGTACTACAGTTACAAAATTTAACTAATGTTATTGGAAATAAATTAGACAAATAGGACCTCTGAATAGATTTCATTTTAAGTGGACCTGTTTTATTCGATTTTATTAATTTTATTCGATTGCTCTATGGAGTTTGAAAGGGAACCAGTCAAGGAAAGTTGGTCTGCTATTTTTAATATTATAGTGTGTTTTACCTTCCTGTTTTTCCGAAATTTGCATGTAAAAAGTATGCACGTTGGCACATATTAAAAGCAATGTTATAAACGGCTTAAGATGTAGTGCCAAAGAATTTAAGACAGTACGGCTTTTATTACCAGTATAACATTCAGTAATTCAGACCGGATTTCTTTTTCAGGGCTTGTACACAACGAATCACTGCTTTAAAGATGGAAACGGCAGCATTTATGCCACTTCTAGAGAAACACAAAAATGTATCTGCATGTTATGTCAAGAGTATTACTTTTGGAGGCAAAAACATCAGAATGTCTGCCACTACAAAAATACTTAGTCAGTACAAGCACGTAAAGCAAGAGTAATTGCAGTGAATCTGGATGCAGTTGTGTTCTAACTTGTCTTTGGCTTTGTAATGTTGTAGTGCAGCTATTTTTGCGCAAGTGGAAAATAGAGCTGGTCATTTAAATACATCCATGTACCCTTCATGCTGTACTATTATGCACATTTATTTAAAAGGAATGCAAGTTAGATCTATAAAAATATTCCTTTCCTGTAATAACTGTACATGTGTGCTGTTCTTATACTTATCCTTTCTGCTCAGACTCTCAGACTGCCAGCTCTCATTTGGTCAGTTCAAAGCTGGAGGTTACTCACACAGAGAGTGTGTGTTCTGAGGACACAGTGACCCATGAGCAGAGTTCAGCCTCACAGAAGAGCCATATGGACCAGCAGATATCCACTGCTCTACATGGTAAGATCTTATCAAATAATGTGTATAAAAGTCCTGTCTACACTTAAACAATTATACAGTTAAACATTTTTATTTAAGAACAACACATTTCTGTTCAATTCCAGCAGTTAACTTTATTAGAAAGGTGGCTGACTAAAATAGACATTCTTTTGTGGAATTTAGTACTACAAGCCTCAGACCTCTATCCTTGGCTGTTAAGATAAGAAAAATGTCCATAACGACTGCTTTTGCCATATACAGTATGTATGCAGAGAGAGGCAGGCGGAGGCCACATGTGTGAGGCATGTTCTGGCAGTTCACAGGACTGTGTTTTTCTCTGTCTCTGTGGAGAGAGGCGGAGGTCCTCTGGGGTATTTGGCAGCACAGAGCCTGTATTTAAAATGTTTGGGATAGTTTGGGTTTTGGACAGGTTTCTGTTGCTTGTCGATTCACTTTATTTATTTTTTTGCTCTCTTTTCTCGCTCTTGTGTTTAATTTTATAAGGAAGCCTTTGTTCAAAATTTCTGCATCACTAGTTGGCCTGACTTTTTGTATTTATTTTTTTATTTATATTTTGCTTACAATGTGAAGTAGTTCACTAAATAAATAATCTGTCAAATACATATGCTTGGCATTGTACTGCTTTTGGTTTTGATCACTGGTTATTGTTTGCTGAAAATGTTGAGGAACTTGCTCATTTCCCTGCAGTGCCAGTAAAATAACATGGTTTGCTTTTGCATGCCAAGTGAGATTGTCAAGTGTGGAAAGGTGGCTCATATCAAGTCCTGGTGATGACTTGTTTGTGTTTCTGTTCACTTCAGCAGTACATATTCTTCTGTGCTCCACCTTGTGGCTTAGTGAAAACCTGTCTGAATACCAAACATGACTACACACAAAGCTAGATACTGTTGAATGTATAAAGTGGTTTGGTCATATTTCAATTATAGCATTTACTTTAATCAGTGCTAATATATTAATTTGCTTTCCTTGCAGGTAGCCAGAGCACCCTGAAGTCCATCATGAAGAAGAAAGATGGTCGCCAGGGTACCAACAGCACCAAAAAGAACCTGCAGTTTGTTGGTGTGAATGGAGGGTAAGAGCTCAAGATCTTAAAATGTACATCAGTCTCAGGATTGATGTCTATTGTGTATGCGCACTGTACGTTCTGTATTTTTATTAACCCTGAAATTCCATGTAAATTGATGTTCATTCAGGTATGAGTCAACATCAAGTGATGATTCCAGCTCAGAGGAAAGCAGCTCTTCGGGCTCTGAGGGGGAGGAGGACGAAACCGAAAGGCTGGAAAAAAATAAAAAGGAGCGGAGGAACGATAGTAATGAGGGAACAGAAGATGTAACGAGAGATGTGGAAATTTCTGGCCAGGAGAATCTAGAGACACAAGAGAGGTAGACAGTCTTCAATGTTAAAGTCAATAATTTCACCTCCATTAGAGGGAATAAACTCTTTTTGTATTTTTTTTTTTAACTGGCCAGGTACGAGTTGAGTGAAAAGATGCTGTCTGCATGCTATGTTCTTAAAACCCACCTGAGTGACACTAAGGCATTATCCAGTAAAGATGTGGTGAGTTAAAAAATGTACCTGTTAATATCACTGAATTAAACATAACATAATCCTGATAAACACCCCATCTGCGTAATCCAAATGCACATTGACTTTTCTTACCTCTTTTCTAAACAGTTTTTGGTCCTGAAATTAAATTTGGGTTCTGAATAGTTCCTCATGCCCTACTTCACCCTTCTGCTTGTGGCAGTTAGGGGGTAATAGCTAATGGGCCCTGTTCTGGCTAATATAGTAAAAAGAATGTTACAGGAACAGCAACTCAGCAAAGTTGTAGGGCCAGATCTAGCTGTGCTCTGGCAGTGTTCACCATGAACCAAAAACCATTGCCAACCAATGTGCCCAAAAAAGCTTTAATAACCGTGGTCAGTACTAATTATGAAGCTTTACACAGGATTTGGACTGCTCTGTGAGGATCGGATTTTATTCCAGGTTGTGGATTTACTTAAATTTCAGTATTGCTGATGTTGGAAAGCATTTAATACAGTTTCTAATATTTGGCTTTTTATGTAGTTAATCAGAAATGATTTGGGAATTTGTCTCTTTTAGCCCTTAAATGTAGCTAACATTTCTGCATCATTTCTGTACATTTTAATGAGTAACACAGAATAGTATTAAAAACTGATCAGTTGTACGTATTATTTTCACAGTTCAATGAATGATTTCAGGTGTGCCAACACTAATTTCTAATTTCATTTGTCCCGCTTCACAGAGGACATGCATGAACACGGTACAGCATGAGTGGTTCCGTGTTTCCAGTCAGAAGACGGCGGTGGCAGCTATGGTGGAGGATTACCTGAATGCTTTCCGTAACATCTCGCCCACCCTGCTGCAGCATGTGGTCAACATGGCTGACGGCAATGGCAACACCGCCTTGCACTACAGTGTTTCCCACTCTAACTTCCACATTGTCAAGAAGCTGCTGGACGCAGGTAACCAGTTAGCATCACTTATTTACAATGGCAAAATGCTAACGGCAGATGTATTTAAAAGATGTGATGAGTTTATTTGCTGTCTCTTTAAATTTGATTGTGAAACCAATCACTGATTGGGTCTTTTTTATTTATTTATTTATTTATTTTTTTTTTTTTTTTTTTTAACATTTCATGATTTGCCAAATGCTCTTATCCATAGCAACTTATGAAATGTGCAAATGGTCAAAGGCACAGAAATATAAAGCACATTATAGAATTTGAAAGGATTTATAATCTGGAATATTAGAAACTAATGCATGTTTGTAGTGCTTGTGTAGCCTAGGCAGTAAAGAATGGTCAGTTTGAATCGTAAAAGCACAAGCAATAATATTAATAAGGTCTGAACTGCACAAAACCTAAAAAAGCCAATCAATAAAAAACTAAGTTCAACAACTGAAAGAAAAACAATGTCACCTTGAGGTTGAACTGCAGAGCTTGCAAGGGGGGGTGTAATTTTTAACCACAAATTGCAAAACCACAAACACTGTACATAATGTGGTGCAGAACTCTTGTGAGGACAAGTTTGAATTTGATCGTAGCTGCAACAGGCAGCCAGAGGGTGACCTTTTTTAAAAGGGTCAAATAAAAGAATGCCAGAGTTTATGAACCAGGTGAGCAGTACTATTCTCAGTGCTCTGTGGGAGACGTATGAAGTAAGCCTGCAGATAGGGAGTTGCATGAGTATGCCTGGAAGAAATTAGAGCTTTCTTTGGACCTGAACTGATTCTGGAGTCAGAGAAGGTAAGGTTTGTTTGATGTGAAGAGCATCATTGTCAAATCACATTTCAGAAATGCAGTTGAATATCTTCTGTGAGCCCGATCTCTTCAGGGTAGAAGAAAGAAAGAATTGTGTGTCATTAGCATAGCAGGGAAATATTCTGTTTACTGAGCCCAGAAATTTTTTTTCTACATGCATTATTGATCTTGTAGATATTATGAAAACCAGATAAAAATAATAGTGGTCTGATTTATAAAATATTTTATAAACAACGACAAGAGCAGCAGGCCGTAAATGTTTTTCCCTTCAAATGCTGAACATGCATATCGTTTCAAAATGTGATATTAGTAGGTTAACTAAGATATGATGTCACCTCACTGGTATAATGAAATGCAACACCAGAGGGGAAAAAAACATTCATTTTGCAAATCAAATCTTGTGGATGAAAGTCTAATAAAAAAAATGTGCGCTCTGTTGACAAGGTCCATAACAAAGTAAGTGTAATCACAGTCATGACACTTGACCAGCCACAGATTGCCTGTGATTAAAAAAGATTTGCTGCAGGTAGGAAGTATTTTGGAACATTTTGTGTTCTTATTGTTATTTCATAAAATCATTCATAGGAAATTTTAGGAAACGGTCGTTTGCCCACATTTAGTTTTTAAAAATGAGCCATCAGCTTTGTCATCCACATTTATAAACATCCATGTAAAATAATTTTTAAATCAGGAATTTTTTTTTTTTTTAACTTGTGGTATACCTACATTCATGACTTTCTCAGGCAGGCTGGAAAAAATTGTACTATGCGGCATCACCAACAAATGCATACTATTTGCTAATCCTTCATTAGAAGCCCCTCTGAAAGAACTGGAGAAGTGGGCTTCTCCAAATCTTTGTTCTCTGGTTCTTCTATGAATATCCGATAATGCTGTTCATGATGAGGTGCCAGCATTTATTAGAGAGAAAAGCCCATTGTCAACTTCCTTTTCTGTGCTTCTTCAGTCCCTGATGCCCCATGTCCCAAGTGAGGCCCCCCATTCTCTGCTCTTATTCTCAGTGCATGGACCAACTGCCAGTCAATAAATCTGTGCTTTAGCCCTAACCTTCGTTTTTTTTCCTTTCAAATATAAGCTGTCTCAATGGTTTGCATGTAGAGTGCCTTCCCCTCTTGAAGGCTAACAATGGAAGCCCTTCGTCCAAGAACACTGACTTGAAGGGTGGCCTCTGGGCCCTCTCTGATATTCTGCTTCCCATTCTTTTGATCATAGATGTCTGCAACGTCAATCAGCAGAACAAGGCAGGCTATACTCCCATCATGCTAGCTGCATTAGCTGCTGTTGATGCCCCTAAAGATATGAGGGTGGTGGAGGAGCTGTTCAGCAAAGGGGATGTCAATGCAAAAGCCAGCCAGGTCAGTCTAACATCAATATGACACTTTTTTTTATTTTCTTTGAAATTATTTAGCATTAACCTAACATTTAAATAGGTAGCAGGGTTTTTTTAGTGCCCATGATACGGGTGATGAACCACATTTTAAAATGATAAACATAAGGCATTTAAAAACATGCTTAAATAAGCCCACCACACATTTACATATCATAGCAGACTTGCCTGTGTTGTCTAAATATACACTCACCATCCACTTTATTAGGAACACCTGTACAATTGCACTTTCATGGGTTATCTAATCATGTGGCAGCAGCATAATGCAAAAAAAATAAAAAATAAATAAAAAATTCATGCCAAAACCTTCAGGTAATGTTCTCAAATATCATAATGAAGTAAAAGTGTGTTCTCTATGACTTTAACTGTGTCATGGATGTTGGTACCAAATGGGATGGGTTGAGTATTTCAGAACTGCTAGTCTTCTTTTCAGACATTACAGTCTCTAGAGTTTACACAAATTAGTGTGAAAAATTAAAAACATTGTGTAAGTAACAGTTTTGTGGTGGAAATGCCTTGTTCATTAGAGGGGTCAGAGGTAAATGGCCAGATTGGTTTAAGCTGCCACTAAGGATATAGTAACTCATGTAAGAACTCTTTTCAACTGTGGTGAGCAGAAAAGCATCTCAGCATACACAAAACATTGAACTTTGAGCTGGATAGGCTACAACAGCAGAAGACTACATGAGGTTCCACTCTTGTCAGCCAAGAACAGGGATCTGAGGCCATCATGGATCCAACAACCATGCCCTAATTAAAGTCACTGAGATTGCATTTTCCCCCCATTCTGATGTGAACATTAACTGAAATCCTTGACCTGTATCTGCATGATTTTATGCATTGTGCTGGTGTAACATGGTTGGCTGATTGGAGAACTGCGTAAATGAGCAGGTGTATATGTGTTCCTATCAAAGTGACCAGATATTGTATAGTCTTGATTGCTTTTGGGCTTGTTTCACCTTCTTGACTCTGCCCTCTAGGCTGGTCAGACCGGGCTGATGCTGGCAGTCAGTCACGGCCGGATGGACATGGTGAAGGCACTGCTGGCTTGTGGTGCCGATGTCAACATTCAGGACGATGAGGGTTCCACGGCGCTCATGTGTGCCAGCGAGCATGGCCATGTTGAGATAGTTAAGCTGCTGTTGGCTCAGCCGGGCTGCGACGCCACACTCCATGACAATGTGAGCAGAATGAGAAAGAACACCTGTTTTAAAGCAGGCTTTCCTACAGCAATGTTGATGTGACTAACAACAAAGGAGAACTGGTTGCAGGAGTGATCATTTCTTTTGCATTGTGCTGAGTGACTTAATTGTTGAGTACTGACTGATTAATATTCTAAGTAGAGAAATTTAACTGGATTTAACGATTACTGAAACGTGTGCTACTTTGCATGTGCGTGTAATTCAGGATGAAAGTACTGCTCTGTCCATTGCTCTGGAAGCTGGACACAAAGACATTGCAGTGTTGCTGTATGCCCATGTCAACTTCTCCAAAGCACAGTCACCAGTAAGTGCCGTCCTGTCTGCTCTCTGTAACATTACCCACTTTCTTTCCCAATACTGTCGTATTTAGTGCATGATTGAGTCTTCTCTTGATCTAATCACCATCCTCTATATAGCTAGCTATTATGTAGCTATTTATAACACAGCAGGGTTTGTCTTAAGACATGATTTCATTTGGATTTATACGGTTCCAATCTCATCTGGACAATGAGCAGTATTGAAAGAAGGGACATCAAAGTTTTGACAGTAACATTTATAACTCAACATGTTAAGATTTTTAAGACAGAAAGTACATATATACTTTCTGTGCACATAGTACATTATAAGATCAAAAGTTGTCCCTAAGCAACAACCGTTCCCTTAAAATTAAATATTATATATATATATATATATATATATATATATGTGTGTGTGTGTGTGTGTGTGTGTGTGTGTGTGTG
>JAQQZR010000014.1:9326362-9345964 GCA_030068235.1 Notoglanidium macrostoma
TGAACAGCTAAGAGATCATTAGAGCTTTGATTGGGATCATGTGCTGTGGACAGATAAGACTAGAAGTTAACTTGGCCGTTATATCCATGTGCTCATTGTTTCTGGATAAGGCTTCAGATCCAAGTATTTATTAAAGATAATGCACAGTATCCCCATATGTTTAAGCTCACTTCATATGTATTTCATAATATTTGCTCATATTCCTTAAGGGTGACAACATTTTGTGAGTATATCTGTTTACAAACCACTGCTTACACCAGCTTCACATACATCTGCTCAACGTACTCCCATTTTGTGCTTATCTTCTAAACTTCAGGGAAACCTCCATCCTGAGACACTTTAATATGTTTAAACTGAAATATTTGTGATGTGTTTACTGCTGTTATGTGTTTTCATGCTAATTTGTTGCAAGATGATGCATTGTTTTCATTTCTGTGAGAAGCTAGCGGTTGTCTGTTGTGCTGCCATCAGATGAACACATTGGTAGCGCAGTAACAGTGGTGTATAATAGAAGGAAAAAAATGGCAATGATCTCAAACCTAAGTAATAGTCAGGTTTTGCTGTTAGACCCTGAAAAATAAGGGAAAGCTTCTCACTCACCATTTTATAATGAAGTGATGTTTAAAGTCATTAATGAGAAAGCCAAAGTAGATGTAGTGGGGAATTAAAGTTCCAAAAAGCAGTGCAACTATTTGACTCAATTGTGTTGCCTTACAGCAGAGACTCAGCTTGGCTAGTTAGCAATCTATGAGATTGTGACGGTGGTATTAGTATGATGGTGGAAAGTTTAGGAACCTTATCTCTGTTTGACCAGAATGTACAGATGAGGGGATGAAAGAGCTGGATAGCTTAATGCTGGGACCAGACTACACAATATTTTTGTCTTTCATGATTGTCACCATGTCAGATTAGGCAAACATAGTGCCATAAATTCTTGACGCGAGACTGGCAACACTACAAGTTTGATCCTGCTCAAACATTGTTCATGTCCTGCATGTCATTGAGGAGGAAGCTCAAGAAATTGTCAATCATGGCTGCAGAAGTAATATCAAGGAACACGTCGCAGGAGTTGCCAAACTAGGTGAGAAAATACAAAACATTCTGGCATGATAGACTTTTTTATCAGGGTGTTGTGGGGCATCCCAGATGCCTCATCCCTGTTCTTTGATTATGTCACACTACAAGGCCAGTTCGCCATTCCTAACATTCATGTTTGGGCCTGATGCTAGAAATTTGTCAGCCATGACAAAAATCGCGTCAAGATCAGGCTGAAATTGTGTAATCTGATCCTGGCATGAAGTACTAAAGCTCTGCTGCATCACTTTTTAGGTAGAGCTGAAGCGAGGGCTAAGTCCCACTGACTCAACTCTAAGAAGGTAGGACAACGATAACCAACGTGAAAACATACTGTCAGTGAAAGAAGTCAATTCAGAATTCAATTACAAAACAAATCTTGGATGCAATTAAAGATCACGTGCTATTTATAAAGATATTCGTCGTTTGGCTTGACAGAGGTTTGCTGTCCACCACACTCGCCATTACAATCCTGTAGCATATCAGTACTCCCATTTTATTTATTTTTTTATTTTTAAACAACGTGCCCACCAATGCCAGTAGTGGGAAGGCCGCCCTGTTCAGCTCTCCCACGCGCGTGCTGGAATGTTGAGGTGACTCGCGCCAGAGCGGGGCGGCACAACACGCACGAGCCGGAGTAGTAACAGCAACAGCAGCACGAGCACGAGGCCACGCGCATTTCTGGCAATTTGAGATGAGTGACAACGAGCAACGCATGCAGCCGTTTCTGGACGGCTCGACATCAGTGTCGCCGGCCTTTTTGGGCAAAAAACAGCCTCGTATGCCGAAATGCTCCCGCTGTAGGAACCACGGCTTCGTCTCGCCTCTGAAGGGCCACAAGCGCTTCTGTAACTGGCGGGACTGTCAGTGCCAGAAATGCAAACTGATAGCGGAGCGCCAGCGCGTCATGGCGGCTCAGGTAGCTACCGTGAAGCTAACTGTGCTTAACTCTTCTCGAAGTTCAGGCTCATTTATCCAGTTTAAGCAACACTCTGTTTTTTCTTTCAAAAAGAAAAAAAGAAAGCAAAACAAAGCAAAAATTGTACTTCTTTCTTGCGTGTTGCTCTGTTTGTTTAAATAATTACCGTGCTAGCTTTAGTAAACAAACTGACCGTAATGTTAACCTTAGCCAAGACAATATATTTGTCAAACAAAAGTCAAAAATGTCAAACTAACTTTTTTTTTAACCCTTATAGAGTTTTGTTAATGACTCAATTAGCTTGTTACACTAATGCAACACATTTTCACTAACAAAGTGAGTTTAAGGATCCAGTTATTAACTACAATGTTGAACAGTGTAGGATTTTAGCCAGCTTTTTTCACGCCATGTTGTCAAGCAGAGGTAAGTGGCCTAGCATAAATACATAAAATAAATAAATAAATAAGTTAAAAAAATTAAGAAAATGAAATAGTGAAATACAGGTAAATATATCTAGCAAGACACTTTTAGCTAGGTCATAAGTATAATATATAACTCTGAAATGTCTTTGAGACCAACAATAGAAAAAAAAGCCCACTAATCTACACTATTCATGCGTTTCTTCAGGTGGCTCTGCGGCGTCAGCAGGCTCAGGAGGAGGAGATGGGCATGTGCACTCCAGTGAACCTCTCTGGTCCGGACATCATGGTGAAGAACGAGCCGGGAAGTGATTATGGCTTTGCAGTGGGAGTGAGATCGCCTTCCTCCACCAGCACTGGATCTACTTCTTCTCCTGTTGCCTCTGGTGAGATGACCTGGAGTCCAACACACAGTGTTAATGTGCTATTATGGATTTGGAACCTAGTTTTTACCCAAAAAGATATATCTGATTAAAAGGTATGTCAAGAATACGCACCGTATGGCCAGATTCCCACATTCCCATGGTGGAAAAACATGTACAAGTCATCAGGGTAGGTGGGTGTTATACCAAAGAAATCAGCAAACCCCTCCTGGATTTTGGTCCTCCAGTTAGCACTTGGAAGGGAAATGCCATTAAATAAGAGCATAACTTTTTATATAGCTGATATAAACATCAAAAGATCAGTGTTAGATTTTTTTGTCTAATAGACATGCCACCAGTTTTACTATCAAAGTTTTTTGTCGAGGAGAAAACGGACAGTCAGGATAGATGGTAGAATTATACCCGAAACTAAGAGGAAAAATTGAGCAATTATGATTGAGATGTCTAATTAATATCAGGGCTGAAAAGTCTCTCGAGATCATGAAGTCATTAAAAATTAAAAACCTTTAGAATAAGCACTCTGATTTCGATATTTAATTCTGATCTAAATCAGTGTAATGTATGCTAGCAGCATAGTAGTAGTAGTAACTGTTATTAACTAGTACCTTTCTGAGCCTCTAAGTTGATGTTAATACATTTAGATTTTGTGAGATTTAAATTAACATTAGAGATGGCATGTACAATATCATGATCTTATGATACTTTTCTGTTACCAATGCTAAAATTTTAAGTGTCAGCTGGTGTAGATATGAATACCCATCCGATATTGCTTTCTTTAAAAACTACTTTAAAAGCTTTCAATTGTTTTAAACAGTCAATTTGTTTAATAAGTAAATATTTCCAATTTCTTTTTTAAAATCCACTACTAATCTTTGCTATTTGTTCCAGGATCTCATCTGTTTTCTCCATTATTCCCTCTTTTTTTTCTTTCTTCTTCCTGCTATCAGTTTGATCCTGATACTGGGCTTTGGGTTGGTACAATGTCTAATGAAAATGCTATGTTTAATAACAGTGAGACACATTGGTCGTCTAAGAACCTTAAACAAAACAGTGATCGTGTTACTGTGAAAAGCTATCACTAACAGTAGTTATTATTTATTTGTTATTCTTTCATAATTGGGAGATTATGACATTTAAAAAAAACAATTGTTGAAAGAAGAAAAAAAATCTTAAAATGGCAAAAAACAAAAAAAAAATCAGCACATTTAGTCAATTGTAAATAGTGTAGATATGCAAATGTCAGTGAAAATGATGAATTAATGTCATGATGAGGTATGTCAGTTAAAAAAAGATTGCGAACTCCTTCTGTCACATAGCACCGTGACCCATTTAATTTGTGACCCTTGAGAAAGCGTGAGTGTGTGTATGTGCACGTGTGTGTTGGTGTGAATCAAGTAGAACTGTGACCATGGACAGCTTGTACCCATCTATCCATTCTCCATGTTAGTGACCCATTCATCCTAGAACACAATACAGCCAGTGCGGTGCTTTCTTTATTTTCAGAAAACACAGGGAGGGGGTAATGGAGGCGCAACATTTCCTGTAACATTCCGTGACTGCACTATGTGCCTATCTCTAGCTCTGGTGATTGCTCCTTGGCATGTTGGGCAATCATTTTGATGGCTTTCTTTCTTTTGAGGCAAGAAAGGTGGGAGAGAGACAGGCCGTTCCTGCTCGTCTGATAGGACTGAGCTAGGAGGAAAATATCAACCCGGTCAAGGCTGCCTTAATTTGATCTGTGCTGCTGACACAGGGACAAAGTAGAGCAAAGCGGTACTCACTGGTCGTCATCTGACATCAGGGTGTAGACGGCACATTCCAAACCTGCACATGAGATAAAGAAGAAGGTGAAAAGATAAAGAAATGGGTTGCAAAGACAATGTAATGACGCATTAATGAGGAGCTTTTGCACAAGCAGGATCACTGGTTTGATTCACCAGCAGATGGGGCAATAAACAACGACACAACTGATCTACATTGCTTTTAAAATGGAGACGACAATGCGCAATTTAACAAAATAAAAATGTAAAAGCATCCACATTTTTAAAAGAAATTTGTAGGCTAAGCTAACTTTTGTAACCTGAAGTTTTAGTTTGTGTAATTATTCATGACCATTTAGTAAGTTCACTTCAGAGTGGTTTAAATGACTCTAAGTGTAAGGTGCTTTGTTTTAGGGAGCCGCTCTTCACTGTCGCCGAGCCCCACGGCAGCCAGCAGGGGACACTCTGAGGGCTCTGCTGACCTGGTGGTGGATGCCTCCTACTACAACTTGTATCAGCCTTCCCGCTATCCAGCGTACTACAGCAATCTCTACAATTATCAACAGTACCAGGTGACAACACACATGCAGTCATTTGTTTTAACATAATACAATAGTAACAACAGTCATTTGTTCACTCTTAGAAAAATAGTACTAATCTATAACTTTGCTTGTGTGCCCAAGGCTATATCTTTGTACCCATAATATGTATCTTTTACCTGGAGATGTTTATACAGTGTAACTTCAAAATGTGATTTAAGGTATTTTAATGGACTGTTGTTGCTTATTAAGAGTAAAGCTTTAAAGATGCACTTTATAGACCTAGGTAAAGATGGGTACAAAAATTACAACTCCAGCAACAAGGAAAGTTACAATTTGGTATCCTTTTTTTTTCTGAGAGAGTATTTTACATATGCAGCATTTAATCTGTTTGAATCAAGCTCTGGTGAGTTTATACCCCCTCTGTGCAGTTCATTTGGACAGCAAAACCGCAACCGCAATCAGTTATTACTTGTTTTTTATGCTCTTCTGGTCTCCGTGAAGGTTTTTGCTTTCTGGGTTGTGCAGTGTGAACCTGAATTGGACTGTATCCGAATCATTCAGACTGGGCAAACTAATAGATGTGAAAGCTGCAGCAACCTATTGCACAATTTGATGTTCATGCATTGTTATAGTATAGTATAGTAAATATGGCTGCAGGACCCATAACTATTCTACATAATGCTAAATAGACTAGAACTATGATAATCATTTAACATGGGGATTTATGGGTATGAATATGTGGCACGCTTGTTTAGCATTAAACACAGTGACAGCATGTTTTATACTGTGAAAGTGAAAGAATTGGGTTTGATTAAGCACACAGTAGGTCTCCCAAGCAATGTTGCAATGATTCTCTGTCTACTTTTCCAATTCCACTTAAAAATCCACTCCAAACAGGAAGGATTGCTCCATATTAACTCAACACCCATGAAGAAGACCACCATGGTACACTCATTTCCCCTCTCACCTACGCTGTGTCCCATGTAGTTCGGCAGTATGTGGTAATGAGCTGATTAAGTGGGTTTGAGCTCTTGTTTATACGGGTTCCTGTCAGTGAACCCAGCTGCCTGTTCAAACTTGGCACGGTGGCACCGTCAGCTTTTACGCATAGTGCCTGTCCTCTCGTTCCGAGCCACTGGCTGAATACAGCAAGGAAGGCGTGTAGTCTTCATGCCACGCTGTCTCTCTTACAAACTGTTTACATTTCCCTGCTTCCCCCAGTCGGAACTGCAACTAATGCTGCCACTGGGAGTTCTCTAACCCTTATCCAAGCCATGCAGTTGCACTGAACAACACTGAATTTGCCCCCTTTAGTCACTTATTTTGGCAAATGATTTTAATGCCTGTCTCAAAATGCTGGTGCTGCAGTTGATGGTGCTTGTGTTTTTCTGGTTAGTTAGAAATGCTGAGTTCTGATCATTTATATGCAGCAGAGTTATAACAAGACTTTAATTGTATGTTGTGTACATATACAAACGCTACGAACAGGAGAAAAGATCTTTCTTGATTAACAGCACAAATATGTCCGATGTAAATCATTTTCTTGACCAGGTTAGACAGGGTTACATCAGGTGACAAAAAAGATGAATTGTTTGCCTTACAATGGTGAATATTAATTGTAATCAAATAGGAAAACTGATTCTTACAGCTTTATAATACATAGAGGTCTCTTCTAGGCTTTTTCATACACTCATAATATATTGGTTGGTTTTAATTTCTTTTTATACACATTTTGTTTTGTCTAGTGTGTGGTGTAACATGCTGAGCATTTTCTGGAGGTGATGGTGCATGTATTGTCATGGTGCTCATTATATTAATATAAAAATATTTCTGAATAAAACACAAATGAACACATGTGAAATTAGTGTAAACAGGGGTTTTGGTGACTATGAGCTGTGAGCTGTGATCGAGAGCAAAGATGAGTCTTTTCACAAGGACAAGGCTGGCGGAGTAATGATGGTATTATGTTTTATGTGACTAGGCTGGGAAGGTATGACATAGGATCCTCTGGAATAGATAGCGAGATAGACGTAGATTGGAGTAGGATGGTGAACCATGTTCATTCACTAATGTTGGATGAGAATTTTTTAAATCAATATTTAACTATTGTAAAACAAATAAAGACCAAGTCCCAAGTACTAAGGTTACTATGTAGTGGCAGTGTAGTGTCTGTGATCTAAAAGCTGAAGATGCCTGTTGTCTAATTAAAGCACAATTTCTATGGTGTTGCATAATGTTAAAGATTTCCATTTACTCATATTGAATTTGACAATTTGAAATTGAGGGCATCCTCAAAGTCATGGCCCTTCAGCTTTGGATATCCCATCAAGTCGAGACACTTTTATTAACCTTTGTCAATCAGCTAGGAAACTACTGACATACGACGCAGTCTCAACGCTGTGACATGATTGTAGTATGGCGATCATCCTGTATATTTGCTCTGATTTATGATGCAAAGTATCCCCATTGTATCCAGTGTGATTTACTCATGTGTGAAATAAATTAAACCAGTATTTCTTCAGGGCCTTACCAATGGCTGGTATGTCCATGTGGGCTGTTGATGGAGCCATATTTCAGTATGTGTGTGCAATAGGATGTTGACAGCAACATCCTGCACCACGGTCACTGCTTTCGTCACACTTCTTTGTGCTATTTGAATTGCAAAGGTTAATGATATTGCTATAGTGTTTCAGCACGCCTGAATACTTTAATGTTGATCTCATTATGCATAATGGTACTACCTGCTAGATTGCAAGGATTTATTTTCACAGCATGTTGCATTGTAAACAAAGATGGGCCAGGTGTGAGCTGATGTTGCTTAGATGTTAAAGCTGAAAATATTAGCCTTAGAATAAAAAAATTATTACCCTTATTTTATATGGTCATTTATAGCAATCAGCTTTACCAGCCAGCTGGAGAGTATGGGTAAGTTGCACTCTGACTAAGCAGTCATATTTAAGTTTTCAGAAATCATCCAACTAAATCTTATTACATTTTAAACCGATCCATTTTTAATAGCGTTCATTTCCTTAAGAATGTAATTCGTTACCATGGTCTACAGTCCCTAAGTGAGGTTGATACAAATCGGTTTAGCATTGCTGTGGGGGAAAAGTTTGTGGGTGAAGAAAATGCTGCCCAGCATGTCTTTATCTGAGCACGTCCATCTCCTGCCCTCTCCCACCTCAAGCAAGCAGGGCTGCGCTGCACTGCAGGTGGAGAATGAAAATATGAGGGTGGCGTAGAGGATCCAGATAGCTGATGGTGCCAGATAAGAGCCCTCTGAGGGAGGTAAGGGAGATGAGCCAGCCCCTATTAATGGGGCTGCACTGAAGCTTTCACACCAAAAGTAGCACTGCACCCACACCTTACTACTTAAGTCTAACTTTCTTCTTCCTTTGAAAGGGAAAGTCAGACATGAAATATATATATATATATATATATGCTAGCTGTTCTCACATTTATATGATCCAGAGTTATGTTAATGTTCAAGTTCAAGAAATTTGTCTTATGCTTAAACTGAACATACCAGTTTTGTACTTGATTGTGAGAGATGACAAATAAATTACTAATACTAATGAATAAGAGCAATGTAAGACCATGAAGTTAAATTAGTCTGGCAAAGAATTGAATTGAATTAACATGAGCACAGAAATTGAACTGTACCTTAGGTAGACCACGGTACATCTTAATTCCTGTTGTGACACATTTCAGATGCTTAGCCATGTGTATTTCTGTTTTCCAATGCATGTTGCAGTGGAGCATGTCCAGAAAAATACAGTTCATTTTTTGTTGTATTTGTCATAGGCAATATGAGAGGCCTAGCATAGCTTAAATAACAGTTTATAAAGCCGTCTAGAATTGATGGGGTGAACAATAAATGGTGACATATTACTGGCTGACAGAAATCAAATTCCATAAAGCTGAAATTGAAAAACCCCTCAAGCTGCTGTGCTGCTGACTAGACAGCTCATTTTAAAGTTCTCACAAGATGGTAGAAAATTGACCAGAGATGTGTTGCAGTTTATTTTGGGGGAATAACCTATCTGGTCTGCCAAGCCAAGTGAGACTCGTAAGGGCTGTAAACTATGTCTTACTTTTTTCATTTCATGATGAGACATGCACAACTTTGTTTGACGTAGCAGGCTTGTTTTCAGAATTCGTAATTTGTGTTGCACGTTTCTGTGCGTACTGTGATCAAGATGGCATATATAAGAGATTTTCTGGAGGTGACAGCTTGTTTTTCCACGTAAAGTTGATTTTAGCCCTTTGTGATTCAAGTTATCCTATTCTGTATGATTATATACGTATCAGTTGCAGAATTGGCACCCTTGGTTAAAAAAAAGGTTATGGAAAAAATATCAGAGGATTATAACCATTAATTGAAGTAAATGTATCCAAGAATATATATAAACAGTACCACAACATCACAGATGCTCCACCATAATTAACAGTCATAATTAGGTTCTTTTTTTAATTTAACAACCCTTCTTTTTATGCCAAACCCATCACCAGTTTTTGTTGCCAGAAAGTTTAGGTTATTTCTTATATGAACATAGAGTCCAGTTCCAGTCAAAACTGTCACCTCAAATTATAAAAAAAAAAAAAAAGGTAAAATATAAATGTGGACATGCTTGTTGTGGTGTTTGTTTACAAGAATTCCTAGGGGTGCCAGTCACTGACATGTAGTTTGTTAAAATAGATTTTAAAATATACTTAAATTACAGGTTACACTTCTCATTTTTACATAGCCTTTTTTTAACTGAGGAATCCAATTATTATGGAGATGATTGTATTTTTATTTCATATTTCCATCTACATTAATCTTACCCCTGCGTGGGTGTTCGTGTGTCTGTGCGTGAATCATTTCACTTTAAAGCAGATTCCTAGTGGAGATAGCCGCCTGTCCAGCCACAACATGTCCCAGCAATATCGCATGCACTCCTACTACTCTGCAGCCTCCTACCTAAGTCAGGCTGCCTGCATGCCCTCCATTTTCACCCTGGATGACCACAATGTCTGCCCCGAGCCCAAAAGTACAGGTCAGTGTCCTCGTCATTCTCCCATCCTCCTCACCCTTTCCCTCTCACATACACACACACACACACACACACACATGCCCATACCACTCACAGGCCCATAAAGTTTTATCCAGAATTTATCAACAGCGTGCGCGGAGTACATCTGAGGGAGGTTCACTCTGCAAGTCAAGAGTGCCATAAAAATCACACAAATAAATAAATTCAAAAGTAAAACTTTTATTATGGCCATTTGTTCTTACGCCTTGGGATTTAAAGTGACATGAGCTGCATGTACGAGTGCAGAAGTCACACTCTTTTAATATTCTAGCTTCTTCATGTTGCAGATATCATAAATTCACACAAACTTCTGGCTGAAGGCTGGTTCTGAACTGGCCAGAGCAGATCAATTTATAAATAAATGCTTGAGAAGTGATGTTGACAGAACTCTTGCATGCTTTGTGTTTTAATAGACCCAGTGTTCCCACATCTCCTGAAAGCCTTTACCTGTTGTGGTTCTTATTGAATTTTACATGCTGCATACCCATGAGGGTGCCTGTCCCTCTGCACTCTCACTCCAGGGTGTCCTATGCTCCATTACAGCACAAAAGCACTCCAGTCTGGGTGGTCTCCATACACGGATACTAACTACTCAGTTACTGGAGTGATAGCAGGCTGATGGCTGTTTCCTGTGACTAGCATGAAACAAATAATATGAGACCTGCTTATACCAGTTTGATGATAAAATACCCCACTGCTCAAGCAAAGTGATTTATAAATGATAAAATCCTCCTGGATTATTGATTCAGACTATATATATTAGTGTTTAGGTGAAATTTGTTCTTTCAAAATTTTCTATTTATGTATGAGCTCATTTACAAATCCAGTATGCACATGGGCAATGACATTGTATCTGTAAATTTTTTTTTACCACAGAGCTTGTCTGGGAAGCCAGCTAGGTAACCTATTTAATATTACTAATGAATAAACTTTTGGTTGTAATGGTATATTTTGACAGGTCTGAATATTGTTAAAAATCACAAAGAATATGAAAATACAAATCAAGCCTTAAATACTGAAATTTGTAACGAATGCTAATTTACTAGTGGTTAACTATACAGCTAGCTTGGAATAGCTGGACGTCACTGTTGCATTTCCACTTTGCATATCATGTATTTCTTTATAAGGAGAACAGTTGAAGAGATGGTCCTGTTCCTTTTTTTTTTTAGTACTTTCTTCGGGTCTTGGGTTTCCTGTAAAAACACTAAGCATGATATTATTGATTCATCACAGATTTTAAAATGTTATGTTGAGGGATACTGGAAGTATAACCTTTTTAGGAAATTATGTTAATTTGGATAACAATGAAGACCAGCGGTTTATCAAAATAATATGGCATGGCCATGACCTTGCATGCATGGCCAGGCTAGCATGGCCAGAAAAAAGCCGTTATCTGCAAAGAGTTGCGTCCTGTTCTAGTGTGGACTTCACATGCGTTTTGTCGTCAGTATTAGTACAGCCAGTACAACTAGGCTCGAATAGCTACTTCGATTGGATTCCTGAGCAGAGTTCCCAGCATGACTGCACCCTGTATCTGCTACTGAGCAAGCAGACATAGATTTTATGTTTCTGTTTTTATATACGTGTGTTTGTATACACAAACACACACACATGTATGCGTGTGTGTGTGTGTATATATACCCTTCTTGGAAACTATTGGAACAGCGAGGCCAATTTTTTTTTTATTGTTTGCTAAACATTGAAGACTTTTGAGGTGAGATCAAAAGATGAATATAAGATGACAGAACAGAATTTCAGCTTTCATTTCCTGATCTAAATGTGTGAAACAATTTAGGGCACCTTTTGTTTAAACCACCCATTTTTCAAGTGATCAAAAATATTGGAACATGACAGGTGACTGACAGGTGCTTTTTGTTACCCAGGTGTGCCTTGTTTAATTGATTGTTTAAACAATTAACAGCTCTGAATGTCTACTCTTGGTTTAAGCCCTGAGTTTTGCTGTGAAGACTGCATTGTTGTTAAAAAGGATAAACTATCATGAGACCAGAAAGTCATTTTGCAAGCTGTAGTACAAGCCTGGAAAAAGCATCATCAGGTCACGCCATCTGTTGCAGGACTACTTGTTCCTCTTTTTGGGGAAGATAATTTTTCATGATTCTTGTTGTATGATTGGGGTCATTGTCATGCAGCAGAAGGAATTTAGGAATAGTCAGATGCCTCCCTGATGGCACTGCATGATGGATAAGAATTTGCATGTATTTTTCTGCATTGAGGACACCATTTGCAGCAATGCAGTCCCACACTTGCAAGGACTCTACACCGTGCTTCACTGTTGTGTGCAGACGCTCATCCTTGTCGCGTTCTCTGGTAGTCTGGTAGTCCTTGTAGTTTCTCCAGGCCTGTGATGAACAAACTTTCCTCTTCTCCAAATATTTCAAATTTGGACTCATCAGTTCAGAGCACCTGTTGCCATAGTAGTGCATCCCATTTCTTATGATTTTGTGCATAGATCAGTCGTTTGACTTTGTTTCTGTGTCTGAGAAATGTTTTTTTTGGCTGCAGGCCTATCTTGAGACCACTTCTGATCAGACTTATACGTATTGTAGATGGGTAGAGCAGGGTCTCTGTGCTTTCTGCCAGTTCTGAGCTGATCGCACTGCTTCCGAGGACGGAGAGACATTAACTTGATGTGTTGTTCAGCAGACCACTGTGTTTTTGGTTCTCAACTTTACCTGTTTCTATGTGCTTCTTCAGAAGACCTTGGATAGCACATCTGGAAACACCTGTCTGCCTCGACATGTCTGCTTGAGAGAGACCTTGCTGATGCAGGATAACCACCTTGTGTCTTGTGTATATGCTCACCCTTGTCGTGGTGTCAAATTTAGCAGTCTGTTCAGCAACCTCATTTTATCACTTTCAATTAATAATTGTGACTATAAAAGTTTCTAACAATTAACACCTCTTTTACTTAGTTGCTTGGTATAGTTATCATATATAATGAAGTATAAGCATACAACAAGCCTACTTTCTTTATTTAAACTTTGTGGCATATTTCACTATTGTCATAAAAAAAATTGTTTGGGAATCTAAAATATGATAATTGCTATGGACACACTAATGGAGAAGATAGAAAAGAATTGTTTTCAGACAAATGTTTTGTGAAAAATGTAAAGTGCCTAACGTTTTTGCACAGTACTACACAGATGCACGCGCACATATATAATATACATATATATATATATAGGGTGGGTACAGTACTGATCAGGTCCTGTTTAATCTCCTAGTTAGGGCTGGGCGATATTGAAAATCTTATCACTAATTTTTTTCACATCAGTCGATATTAATATATAACACAGTATAAATCAAATCATGATTTCTGTCAAGCTTAAAGTGAGATGATGATATATGGTTAATTTTGGTTTGAATTAGGACTGGTCCATATGACCTAAAAATGATATCACAATATTTTCCTGACATTTTCATGATAATAATGATGATATTTATCATGATATCTGTTATGCTATGAAAATAATGTTCAGAGACAAAAGAACATGACATCTTATGCAAACATGCAGACGAGCTCTTGTGTACATCTGTGGCCAGTTTTGTCTGCTGCTTACTCCAGTTTTGGGTTAATAAAGCCCTGTTTATTCCACCCATGACATGAACTAGTTCTAGCTAGGTTTTAAGCTACTTCTACATATCCTGCTACATTATATAGACTCTTCATTGATGTATTCATTGGGGTAAAATCTTTGCAGCTACCTGTCAAATTTCCTCCAGAAATGAACATTTCTGTTGAAACACGACACTCAGGATATACAGTTGGCTGACTATATGACCGTTCATATTGCAATCCGATAATTTATCGATATATCGCCCAGCCCTACTCTTAGTTGCTCGAAATGTCCTCCGTCAATGTTGCAACATTCCTGGAACCTGTACACATCACGGTGATGCACTGTAGCACGCAAATTCTGGTTATCATCAATGTCCATAAATGTTTGCGAGATGAACTTCAATTCATCCACTGTGTGGGGCTCCCTCTCAAAAACTTTCTCCTTTACTACACCCCAAAAATTGTTCTCAATATCTGCAGAATTAAAGGAAATAATGAATATTAAGAATTTAAATAAATTAAAAAGTAAAATAAAAATACAATGACCCAGTCAGTACAGTATACCTATTTTTGGCCCACCTTGAAGAACTATGATCCTTAGTTAGATACACTGTCTCATAGTAACATTTAAGGTAGGTTCTCTCATGATCAATGGTCTAAACATTTGTATGGTGTAAATACGTAACGATTCCACTCCAGATTACATTTTCATATTTAAGACATCCTTAGTCCTTATGCTCTTGTAGACATATGTCTTTCTGTGAGAAGGCTTGTGAGCGCCCCATACACCTGCTGTGCCTCCTCTGCTCCCACCCTGCACGATGTGTATTTATTTCCCCCTTGCTGTGTGGATGAGGTGGGGGTGTAGTGGGGGGGGAAGTAATCAGTTGGCCAAATATGAGGCCAAATAACCTTCAGGAGTGCCATGCTGTCCTTTCTGAGCGGCCCTCTCTGCTGGTGTCTCGGGAAAATTGCCTCTGAGGTTAGTGAGCGGGAACAGTTAAGATTTACAAACAATGATGAAGCTTGTCATGCGTCTTTCTCCATCCGTCACGAGCGGCGGCCCTGCCGGGGCGTCCAAGTGTTCTTCATAAAAGCCAGCTCACTGTGAAATACGCCCCTGTGCGCACTTTACTGCCGCGAGCTCGTCAGCAGCGCTTTGCTGTAAATCGTCCACGCCACTAGTGACACCACACTCCATCACCCGCCTGGGGTTGGCTTACATCCACCCCACATCTCTCTCCCAACCCATCCTCCTGCCCCGTCATGCTCTGAGATGATGTGCTCCCCATGAGTTATGTTGGAATTTTAGTGTTATACGAGACAGGTTTAACCATTTTCTTTCTCTCTTGTTTTTTTTCCTTGAATATTGCGGAGCTAAATTTCTAAGAAGGAAGCGAAACTATGTCCTGTGTAGTCCTAGAATATAGGGATACCAGTCAGTATATAATGCAGTAAGCAAATTCCAAAAGTACATCTTAAGTTTTAGCCATCATTGATTTGGGTTTTAGTAGTTTAGTCATGTTTAAACATTCAATGAATTTCAATCTCAAGTGTGTTATTTTCTGGTAATAAAGTAGAAAGCTTATCAAAGCTATGGATTTTTATTGATCTGACCTTTCCCTGTGCTGTCTCTCTAAGCCACAAAGGTAATAGATGAATCTCATTATTATTCACATTTACACTGTGTTAAAGTAAGACTCATGTCTATTCAATGAATTTGCTTAGTGTATTCATACCAGTTGTTTGAAAATCAATGCTGAATAAAAGCCATTTTTAATCATTTGAAATGTTAAAGTAAGCTTATAATGTTTCCCAAAGCTCCACTTCACCAAAGGAATACAGTGCACAGAGAAATTGACTACAAATGCACAGAAATTTGCAGCATAATTCTGTCAGTTCATCTCTCACAGCTGTTGTGAAATGCAAGAATAAGCTGCTGTTCACAGATTGTGTAGGACGAATGTTTAAATTAATTTAAAATTACATCAGTGTTTCCAGGTAAAGTTCACAATATTTCCCATTATTTAGTAAAAGCTATTATGCAGCATTTTGTGTTTGCTAAGGAGTTGCCTCTGTTGTTTTTCCCATAATGAAAATTATCCATGTTTGTGTCTGTGTTTGCTATTACAAGTTGTGGAAAGTTTTCAGAATTTTTGAGTTGCTCTCTTATTTCTTATCAGAAAACAATCCTTTATAATTGTAAGTTGACCCAACACTAGTTATTATAATTGATAACCTGAGTGCAAGTTTCAGTGTGATTTCAACTCCGTTTACGTGGGAACCAAAAATAACAGGTTATGATGAAAAGAAAATACATGTAAAGTACAAACAAACTTAATTTCTGGAAAAACAGTTTCACAGAAATAATCAAAGGCCCTATTCACGCTTTCAAACTATTGGATCAACAATGAAAACTTTCTCTAAGTGCAATGAAGTGATAGTAATTCAGCAGGAAGAGGTGTAACATCTCATGTAACAGAGAAGCCATACAGCTTTTATCAACATGGCTAATCCATTCTCTTGACATCAGACCTAGCAGAGCAGTTAACTCTACTATAATGCCAATTCAGAAGGTGAAATTTTCTCCTTTAAAGTAACAATCTGTTATGTATATCTGGCAAGATTTAAGAATCATGGCATTTTGTTTTGCTCTGACACAAATCAGATCAAATTGTTCTCGGCACAGAGATTTCAGTCCTGTAGCAATGACAATACAGAAACGTTATAGTTTAGCTTTTGTGTCTTGCTTGATCATTTGCACTAGGATAATGGTCATTTAAGTTGGTGGCTCTGTGGGGTTTTTCATGTTATATTAGCACCAAGTGGACGATAGTGCACTTGTTACATTGGATTGATGTGTATGGTATTAACATGGGATATCTGTAGGACATCTTTTTTAAATATTTACATCCCTTATTTTCCTGCGTTTTAATAATTTTGGTGTGTACAGATAAGTGAACACACATGGGAAGTGCTCAGCTTGGTGAGTTATCATATCTCATAGCTGTGATGCGTATGCTGTGCTTTGGTTTCTAAGCATGAAAAGTATTGAATTTAGTGATTAGGACTGTCGCCTCACAGCAAGAAGGTCCTGGGTTCGATCCCCGGATCACCCAGGGTGCCTTTGTGTGTGGAGTTTGCATGTTCTCCCTGTGCATGTGTGGGTTTTCTCCAAAGTCCAAAGACCTGCAGATTAGGTCAACTGGCTACTCTAAATTGCCCATAGGTGTGAATGCGAACGTGTGTGGCTGTTTGTCTGTGTTGGCCCTGTGGTGGACTGGCGACCTGCTCAGGGTGTACCCCGCCTCTCGCCCGAAGATGCCGAGATTGGCTCCAGCTTCCCGCGTGACCCAGACGGATAAAAGCGGTATAGATAATGGATGGATGGACATATTACAATAATAGATCAAACATAATATACACTATGAAGCCAGTAGTCTGGCCATCACACTTGTTTGTGGTTTTTGAGCATCCCATTCCAGATTTAGTCCCCTTTGCTGTTGTTAAAGCATTCTCTCATCTGGGAAGGCTTATCACTGGATTTTGCCATGTGGCTGTGGGCATTTGTGAGTTCATTCAGCTGTAAGAGCATTAGTGAGGTCAGGCACTAATATTAGCTGAGGAGGCCTGGTGCACAATCAATGTTCCAGTTTATCCCAAAGGTGTTCATTGGGGTTCAAGCCAGGTCTTTGTACAGGCCGTTCAAGTTCTTCCAAACCAGCTTTGACAAACCATGTCTTCAAGGAGCTTGCTTTGTGCACAGGGACATTGTCATGCTGGGACATGTTTGGGCCTCTTAGTTCCAGTGAAGGGAAATTGTAATGCTACAGCATAGAAAGACATAGACAATTGTGTGTTTCTTACTTTTCTGTGTAGTTTTAGGAAGGCCCACAAATGGGTGTATTGGTGAGGTGTCCACATACTTTGGCAACCTAGTTTATCTCATAGCTGTGGATATTATTTTGTGATTTCTGCATGCCAAGACGACTGTGCTTTGGCTTACTAACACATTACAAGCCTGGATCAAATATAACATATGCTAAGATATGATCTAAATAGTAAATATTTTTCTTTAGATAAATGACTGCACCTTTTGCATGTTTTTCCTTATTAAAATATTGAATTCTGTTTTGACTTTTATGAGGACATAGTTTTTTATAGCTAAATTTAGCATTTTACAGATACGGAATAAGCACACCAAATGGCACACTATTGCTATTCCGTTTTAAAAGGAATCAGTGGCCTGGAGGTGAAATCCATGACTGGAGTCTAACTACAGTCTACTGTCGAAAAGCTTAAGGCACACTTAGTGACTCCTCCATTTCATGCTGTCTTGCCCTCTCTCCTGCTGATGCTAAATGCTTTGTCTTTTCGCTCTCTATGGATTGGTTAAATACCAGTGTAATTGCCTGCTCTGGGCTCAAGCACTGTTGTAATGTGTTGTAGAACATCTCCATTAAGACTTGCCTGAGGCATTGTGGAGATTAAATGCGTAAGGAGCTTTGCTTTATGTTCTTCTCCAGCCATTTCCACTGTCCAGTGCTCAGAACAGTTGAGCTACTGGTATGTAGACATATTGAAAAGAACATTCTGTAATGGAGACTGACCAATATCAGTACATATCAATGGAAATAGAGAAAATTACAGATTTCCCATTCCTGGGAATGACATTGCATTGACGTGTATGTTTACTGTTTAAAGTGATGCCACTGTTGACCACTGGTAGTGGCTGAGGTCAGAAATCAAACCATAAATGAGGAATAAGAGCTGTGGAAGTTAAAATCTCCCAAAAGGCAGTTTTCTGTTTAATTTAAAAGCATTGCAGTGTTTTCAGTTTGAAATGTTAGTGTGGCTATGAACTGCCCGTTTTGCATGTTTCTTATCAATCCTCTGTCTGACTTTCTGACATTAAGAGCCCCAACTGAATGTAATGACACACTTATTTCTCCCTTGGGACTGTAGTCTGTGCTCCAACCCATGACGCTATTCTTATTTTCACATCTCTCATTCCACATTCACAATTATTTTCGCCCATTTTAACAGCATGACAAGAAATCCCTCAAAGCATTGATTGCATGTCTCCAGTCATTATAGTATATCCATAATGTTTCGACAGATCAGAGTGTGTGTCCAGATATGGACAGGTCATTTTGTGGGAGCTGGCTGAGTGCCAGTGATTTAGCATGGAGGAGGGCCTGTCAATTCTCTCAATGACACTCTCCGGCTGGGGACAGATTGGTTAACAATGCGGGACTGGAGGTGCTTATGTGTTTAATTAGCCTCTGACCCTCACTTGATGCCTTCTGTCAGACACTGCTGGCCACTCATGCCATTCTCTAATAGTCCAATAATGGTCATTGAAGGTGTCGGTTCAGCTGATGTAGGACCTTTTTGCAGAATTCTATTTTGTCCTGAATACTTCACATATCAGAAACTTTTTATGATATGCTTTGATGTCCCATTTACAAGAGAGCAAATGTATTAGTAGTTTCTTGTTTTGGTTTTCAAGGTACTTTTTTTAATGTGCTTGGTCCATATGCAGTAAAAGCCAGTCTTCGTCTGTGTGAGTGTCTCTGAATCAGCCATTGGCTGCTTTGAGGAGTCAGTGTTTGTTTAAGGTTTAAGTCTCCACTGAATTTTCTGCTCCATAAAGTCCTGCCACAGCTCTAATGATGGAGAGAAATGTGCATGTCGCTCCATAAGACATGACACCATCTCTTGCTGCCCTCCTATCTTCCTTGCCACCCTAGAGGGAAGCTTCACAAGTGCATAACTAAGACTTGATTATTGTTTGAATCAGTACTTTGTTAGCCTTGCCATATCTTGTGTTATTAAATATAAGTAAAT
>JAQQZR010000014.1:9346064-9424715 GCA_030068235.1 Notoglanidium macrostoma
TACACGTATATATATATATATATATATACACGTATATGTGTGTAGCTATTTATTTATTATTTATATGATTACTTGTTTATTTCCAAGTATGAAGCATATAGACCCTATTTGTAAGTGCATGTATCTGTGTTTATCTAAGTGGATGGATTAGGCACCCTCATGGCCCTGTGCAGGTAGTATATGAGCTCTGGCAGAAAAGCCTTATCCACAATAGATCAGGCCTAAATTACCATCTTCTCTCACATCTGGGCTTTTGTTCACTTTTTGTTCGGACTGCCAGAAATGACTGAGCTCCTTTCACCTTTTCCCCTCCCCTTTTCTTGGGCTTAAAAAAAAGACTTCCTTTTGTTAAATCACACAAAGACGGGTTAATAGTTTGGAAATATAAGATATTCAGTTGAACAGAGGTGAATAGGGCAAAAGTTCAGGGAAGAATATAAGGTCTTTCTGAACACAGAGAAGGGCAAATCATCTCTTGTTTCAGTTCTGTTCTATGCTTGACAGACGTGTACAAGTTTTTAAACTATCAAGCAAACTTGAGTTTAAGCCAAGTCTTGGCTTAAACTTGTTTTTTCCTTTCTTTCTTTCTTTTTTTTTTTTAAAAAACAAAAAAACAGAAATACATCTTGTAACCCTGTATGCCAAAATGACTCTGTATGAAGTGTATGACATCAGATTTAGAAAGGGGATTATTTGCTTTTCTTATGTATTTCACTTCTAACTTTACATGTCCCTTTTTATTTGACTTTTTTAATATTATAAGTGCTAGATCATTTAAGGGCACAGTAAATTATTTTTACGCATTTGCTAGGCTCCACATTCATCCTTATTAAATGGTTAATTAGGTGATAATTAAATGCAACAGAGCTGTGACACAGAACATGTCTGCCTGCCACGCAAACCCATGTGCGCAATTTACCTTCTATACAAATGACCTAGCAGTCACCCACAAGTGCTTCTGCTTTTAATTGCACCATAGTTTTTTTTTTTTCTCCTCATGAGCTCCTTCAGAATTAACACAACCAAAGCTAATTCCCAATCCCTTATATCTTACACCATGTTATTTATGTTTAAAGAGCATCTGCACAGTTTAGCTACACAAACATTAGTATTATCGATTGGTTGGTTTGGGATGGGTGACAAACTGCCGACGGCATACCGAGTCCTGAAGCCTGAAACCAATCAGAAGGTTAATGAGGAGAAAAATTAGTCCTTTTTTTCACCAGTGCTCCTTAATTACCTCCACGCCAGAGCAGAGCGCTGAGTAGAAGGAGGAGGAGAAAGGGAAGAGTGGCATGGTGATGAACTCTATATTGTCTCTTATGAGTTACGAAGGTCAGGAAAGCGGCTGAATTAGATTTGTGCAATCCCCCTTGCATTGTAACAGTGATGGACCTCGCAGAAACTGTAGTATCAGTTTTATACGCACAGTTAGTTAAGCACTGAACTGACCTGGCTCAGTGCACAAGCCATGATCCATGAGTTTATAGTAATGTGGATTATTATAATGGACTGTCCTTTCAGTGTTTCAAATTAACATTAGCATCGCAGATAATTTGTCATTACTTTGAGGACAGTGAAACTGAATAGAAATGCATAACCCATGGGGAAAAAATTATAGAGAATATTATTCATTATATTCTTGTTAATTTGGTCACCAGTAGAGATTCTATTATTTTCCTACTTGTGTGTTCTTTTCAGAGAGTATTAAAGAAGGCTCAGTTCAGTTGATACATTGCTTATCCAGCACTGCTCGTTCTACACTTGTTCGTACTGTGCATGCTCAGCACTCATGCAGGCTCAATATGTCATCAAGTTCAATGGTTCTGCCCAAGGGGCTTGAACTCACCTCAGCCTGCGTGATTCATGTGTGCGAGCACTTTGTCTACTTTGTTGTAATGTTGAGAGCTGTCACTATTATAATTGCAAAAAGCTAACAGATTACTTGTACACTGACTTTCAAAGCTGGGGCAATAAAAATGCTTTCACTCAGCCATTACTCATATTAGTATATATTTTGCAAGGCATTTTGACTATGTTTGCAGATGGTATTACATTTATAGTGAGGGGAAATAAGTATTCAGGCACTTTTTTTGTTATTTAATATATTTTCAGTGCATATATTTATGTCACATTTACACACAATGTGTATTTATAAGCATAAACAAATATGTTTAAAAAAAAAAAAAAAATCGATAGGGGGAAACATTCGGACAGTTACAGCTTTGAGACCTCAGGCAAGAAGCAAAATGGTTACATTTTGGCCAATTTCTCTTGGCAAATCATCTTTAATTCCCTGAAAATGTAAGGGTCCCTCTGATAGACAATTTTCAAGAAAATTTTCAAAATTCTACAAAAACTTTTAGTAAGCTTCAGTGCCCCAGTACTGTTTGCAGAGAGGCAGCCCCATACCATGATGCTCCTACAGTTTACAGTATATATGATAACTCTAACCCTAACTCTAGGAAGTTATATTAGTCTGTGTTGTATATACCTTAATAGTAGTTCTGCTGCATTGTTCACATGTCTGAACCTCTGTGCTTTGCAGCTTTCTCTGCTGATGGAGTTCCTGACACCAGCCTGGCCTGCATGCCCATCAACGCTATGGTGAGTGCTGAGAACAAGGCAGAATGTGAGCCCAACTGCGACTCTGGAGCATTTACTGTGGACTCCATAATAGAGGGAGCTGCCAAGTAAAAGTTTCAGAGAATATACCAATTACACTTGACTTACCTCATGGCAGTAGGGGTTAAAGCCATGTTTTTCCTCAAGAGATCAGTTATATGCTAAAATAATCTGTGACCGTGTTTCAGTTTGATTTCTCCTAATATCTACTGTTTTTAATGATTGGATTTTGCGAAATTTTAGGCCTTTTATATGCCTTCATTTAAATATTGATATTCATTTTGATACCTTCATCTGTTTCAAAATCAAAAGACAGTTCAAGAGTTTGAGCAAACAGATGACCTTTTAAAAATTTAGATTTATTTCTAACCAGACTTATTTTAATCAGTCCACAATCAAAAAAGATTTTATTTTTTTCCTTAAAAGAGCGTTCATTCAGTGTTTGCACCTGTATGTCATCTTCAACAAATAATTTTTTTAAATGTTAATGTACATCAAATGAGTTTCCACCCATAGCATGATATTCAGTCTCAGATGATTTTAGCACCTTCCATCCAGACAGCAGGGGGATGCAGTTATGGGTTGGTATGCAGGAAGGAATACTAATGAATTATACTTCAATCTCACTACAAACAGTGCATTGTTTATTTATGGCCACCAGCAAAAGGGCATCATTTAACTTTGGATGATTTGCATCACTATCTACCTCCTTGAGTTGTGAGAGGTTCTTTACCACACTTTAGTTTAGAAGCTGAGTGCTTCTGCCCTTTCTTTGCATACCATAGAGTTGTCACTGTTTGCCCTTCACAATAATACCCCTGAATAATGTTCGATATCTTGCCTTACTTAACAAAAATACTCTTCATAGCCCCAGACCTGGACAATTTTAATACATTTTGACATAATAAAAATGGTAAAATAGTGTCTTGCAGAGATGGATCTCTTACACACTGTCTAAAGAAAAAAACATATGTATTATCCAGCAAAATATTTTGGAATATATATATAATATATATATATATAATTTTTTTTGGAATCTTTGTTTTTTTTATACTCCAAAAAATGAAATATCTTCCAGTTCAATAAGGCAAGTTGAACTACACATGCAAGCTGTTATTTGTATTGTTCTTCTCTTAATAATAAACTAACAGGGCTGAGCATTCCGCTTTTCTTTCTACAATTATGAACAGTGAAGATGTTATCACTTAGACAGTTTGTTCATGTTTAGATTTACTTTCTTAATTTCTGCAGCGCTGAGTTGTGAGCTGTACCACAAAATGGTTCTATTGTTTTAACCACTGCACTGTGTTACTGTGACTGACTGTTATGGAGATTAATTTCAAATGCCATGTTGCAAAAGTGCCAGTTATTGTTATGTCTTAATAAAACAGCAAGAAGGCTCATTTAAAGTGCTGTGGTGTTTATGCATCTGTGTGTCCTGGGAAAATAGAAACTGTTATTGATGACTGATTTTCACACCCCTCATGAATACAGTGCACCACATAAAGCCAAAAACGAAAATTACTTGTATTTTCTTTGCCCAAGATGCTGAAAACATTTATTCGATTCTGCCCCATCTGCTATAATCAATAACCTGACCATCTTGTTTTTTTATCCTTTTTTTATTAAACACACTTAACTCTTAATTTCATCCCCCAGTGGTTTTAGTGAGAAGAATGTGTAGTTACCTATATGGCTCTGACATTATAAATCACTGCCGCAGAGCGGATCGGGCAGCAGTATCGATTGATCCTGATATATCACAGAAATTTACTGTCACTTCTGTTTTCAATTAAAGATACAATCAGTCAGATAATGACTTAATTGGATTTTACAGAAGATTGACTTTTATTGCAGTGTGCTTTATGAGTTTAGTTAAGGAAGGCCCCTTCATCACGGGAGCTTGTCAGAGGCGCCCGTGTCCTTCTGTTGCTACGAGCCCAGACCATGGGCTGAATAGTGTCGCCCAGTTTGTTTTCCTTGAGCTGCTATTGCTCCATCAATCACAGCCACCGTGTGCAAGACAAAGCTATGATAAAGATGTACTCATCCTCAAGATGCTTTCATACACACACACTCTTTTAGGTGGGGTGCACTCCTCAGGTGCATTTTCACAGTCAGGAGTTCTGGATTTAAGGGAAGTGGAGCTCATAAAAGTGGTTGATGACAGAGCAGTCTCAGACAAGGATCAGTGTAATGCAGTTCATCCTTATATGTGTGTGTTAGGGTGTGGTGGAGGTGTACATGCTTCACAAAAAAGAAACTGCAGAATTTGGGACTGGGAATTTGTTTATAAGGAAATTTTCTTTTATAGTAAATATGAGTAACTAAAAGAAATACACATGGACTGCATAAGGTATAGTGCATAGTGAATGTTTTCTGTTGAGTATTTCTGTAGTCAGCTGAACATATTTTGACTTTGTTAACATTTTCATAATGCTGATCATCTCTTAGACTGCTGTAAGTACTCTAATTGGTATGAAGAGCATTTTGTGTGAATGTCTGACCTGGGGCGGTTTTTTGGTGCGTGCATTAGCTGAGGGCGGACACACACACACACACACACATTCAGTATAAAAATGAGAGTTAAAAATGACACTTCTGTATTTCAGGTAAAATAGTGAAAATTCTATTTAAGGTTCAACTTAAATATATTGTTTAAGCTTTCTTAACTGATGCATAACATTTTATCTAACTTTTAATTGAATGGTATAGAGAATGTTTCTAGTTGGAATCTTGCATGGGTATCACAAATGAATTCCCCTTTTAATCTGTGGAATCATTCCTAAAATTAAGTATGAGTGCGCCACTGCCTTTTTTCATACTAGTCTATTAAAACAGTTCATTCAGTTGAGACCAATGGCAATGTGAGAGTGATGAGTATCCCATTGTCACTGTTTATTCTGAGATACAGAGGGTGTGACTGGGAGGAGATGCTGCTGTCAGAACTGTAGTGATTTGGTTGCTCTTAGTGCCTCGGAAATTAGCAAGACATTTCAGTGGACAGATGTCCTGCCATCACTCACAGGCCGCCTTTTGGCTGCCTGTCAGCTGGATAAACTGATCCACTCACCAAAATAGAGACGACAAGGCCACTGGGTATGATCCTTCTGTCTGCACATCATTTTCACTAAAATGCTAAACAGCTCTGAAAATGTGGAAGTATTTAAAGGGATTTATTCTAAGTTGTTTTGTTGTTTCTTGGTACCAGTAAACTTGACAACAGTGTTATTAGTCTAAAAACACTGCCTTTCAAATGTTTGGGTACCACCTAGGTTTTTTATTTATTTTTATTTTTTTAAAGTTTAATAAATATTAAATAATAAGTATTTTCTTTGCTGGTTTGCAGTAACTTGTCACATTGAAGCATAACCAAGATTGTTTTAAGGAAAATTGTGTAATGTAACAGTTAGTAAAAAAATATATAATAAAAAAAGCTATATACATTTTTAATCAGATTCAACCGCTTTATTGACAGTTAATTTTACAAATGTTACTGAGAGGCTTACAGAGGTCACCTGGTTCTTTTTAATCCTCTCTCTCTCTCAATCTCTCTCAATCTCTCTCTCTCATTTCAACTCCACCCAGAGCAGCTAGACTGGGTTAAAGTTGGATGACTGGGTAGGTCACTGTTTTATAGACGACACTACCTCTTTCCTCCCTGAATATGTTGCACAGATTTGAAAGGAAAGTAATCATCTTCAAGTTCAATTTAAATGTGTAATTGTCTTACTATTTTTCTCACTAGTCAATCTGGTCCTGCAGCATACTTCCAGCTGTTAATAATTTTCATCAGAATTGAACCAAAAGTTTTATTTCAGTGAAGGAACAAAAATTTGTATTATCAAGTCAAACTCGTAGTAATAATAATAATAATAATAATAATAATAATAATGTTTTTTTCCAGAAAGAATAATTACTAAAAGTGAATGAATATTCAGTTGAGTCTTGAAACTGGACATTTATATGTTTACATAAGCAGTGTAGTTTTCAGCATCATTTTTCTTTACGTTAATATTTTGTTGCTGGTCAGCATTTGTGTGCACGCTAGTGGTTCGAGCAGAGCACTTTTGTTAATTTCCAATGAAAGGTTCAATGCTGGTTTTATCTAAGTAAGTTGATAGGTGTTTGAATTTCAGGCTTGGAGTGTTTAGAGAAGCGCTATTGTGTTTCTACTGTATTCCATCTGTATCCTTAATGACCGATCATGTTCTACATTTAAATGCCATTTTTAAAAAACATTTATCAAACCCTAAAAATATATGCTTTATCTATAGCCTTTGTCTTATAGCCTATTATTTTTTAAATATTCATTAAATAGCCTTTGGATTAAAAATGGAGCTGAAAATGGCTTTGGAAGAAATTTACTTTGTTTAGTCAGAAGTAGCATGATCAGCTTAATCATTAGTAAATCATCTATTTATGATGAGTACTTTACATGCTTTTTTTGTATACAGATTTAACCTATGCTGTATCTGTGCCCTTGGAAATATTTTAATATTCGTTTTAGGGGAAAAGATGAGAATTTTGTTTATGAATTTTAAAATCACTGCACATAAACAGAAATCATTTGCACTGATGACTTCTCTGTCATTTTTCATTCAATATCAGGGACTGATAATTACACTTCTCCTTTACTCCTAGCCTAACTAATGGTACCTTGTGTGCACCATGAATTAAATAATATCGACTTAATTGTTATTAAACGTGATAATTACCTGTCAAATGTTTTATCTCATTTGGATTTGGAAAAGGCCTGCTTGGGAAGTAGTATTCAATATTTTTTGGCCTATTTGTAATACGATTTGTAGAAATGTATCAAATGTTTTGCTCAGTATTTGTTCAAGCTGTCTTAGCCAAATTAGTTGGCGTGATGTTATTTCAGTATTATTATTATTATTCATTTAGGCACCTTTATTTAGTTTTAATAATGCTACCAAAATATAAAATAATTACATGTAGTCTATTAAACACTGTATATGCTAAGAGACGTTAACCGTCTTTCTTGCCCTTCTTGTCTGTGTCCTAATATGAGCCTATTCGTTCGAATGTGTTATAAAATTATTATATTATTTATTATATGATTTTATAGTCTCGCGCACTATAATATTAGGTTCAATATTATTAAATTGTTTTTTCGTGCCTCATCAGTAATGTATCTGTGATTTTGGCCTGTCGTATTACCGTCACTATTCTCTTGCGCATCATTTTGTGGACAACAAACACAATGCGTTTTATGCGCAATAGGTCTATACATAAAAACGTAAATAATTTGATCACACATCGCTGCTCGATGTGCTCGGCCCGATCCTCCCCTTCACATTCACACGGCGTATTATCGTCACCTTGAATTTTCCTCCGCTGTTTTCCAATTAAAAGCTTAATAGCCCTGGAAACGGAGTTCATGTGGGGAAGTTTGAGAGCGGCCCCTGTTCTCAAAGTTGTTCTGCTGCGATCCCATTATGTGCTTGACTAAACCCTTTTAGGGGCAGAAACGGGACTCGGGCTGTAAGGTGTTCGGTTTCAATGGACTGCTAACGCTGTAGGACACATCTCACCATCTTACATATTGCCGCGGTTTAAGGTGCGCTAGCCTTCTTAGTGTAAAAAAAAAACAAACAAAAAAAACACGTCACTCCGACACATAAAGCACAAACGTGAGGAAATCCCTAAAGCGCACAAGCAAACCTGAGTGAAGATTGCAGTTTATTCCAACATATTACTGTCACCTCTGTGCAGCCCAAATTATACATTTCCCATGCAAGTCCATATTATTCTTAATATTTGTTCCTTACTGAAAACCCCATATCCCGAATACAGTCCCTCAATTAACCGGAATAGCGCTCATTGTCGGCCCGCTGAAAATTCCTCATGGGAATAAGTTAAGCACGCATTCAAATGCAAACCAGCGTATTATTTCTTCTCTGTTTAATTCGGATGCGCAGCATGTGGTTAAACAAAGTAGCCCTACCGAGCGGCTTCATGCAAAGCCCTCAGCACTGCAGGCTTTTTGGACATTCCCTGATGATTTCTGAAATGACTGCACTGTTAACACCTTGGAGCATGTTGAACTAATTGCTTAGGATCAGGTTTTTAAACATAAAAATTCACACAGATTAAGAACTGGTCTGCAGTTTGGGCGCGTAATCGGTGGAACCACACAGTTCCGCTACGGATTTCTTTCTTTTCATATTATTTTTCTGGAAAATGCAAAGAACCGGATATGCGTTGAGACAGATGCTGTTTTACATGAAGGTGAAAAAGATCTTTCACTTTCTGTTAAATTGCTGTTATAAGCCGACATACTATCATAAGCCTAAACCTTATGTCAGTTTATGAAAAGTGTTTGATGAGACCTCCCTCTGCGGATTTGAACACTAGCCTATATGACGTGTGATGCAAGCGCGCGCGTGAAGTTGCCCCCTTTTGTCAGCGCGTGTCTCATCGCCTTGAAGCGCGCGCCTTTATTGCAGGCCGAAAAGGTGGATCCTGGTCTTTGAGTCAACGCCTCTTTATCACGAGTGTAGCAAGCGGGGAAAAAGGAGGGGGTCCTGAGCTTGGCATCTCCTGACAACTGACATCCACTTGCCTCTCGCCGCTTTTATCTGATGCTCTTGTGGAGCCGAGCGTCCATCTCGAGTTGCGCGACATGAACGGCTACGGCTCGCCGTACCTGTACGTGGGCGGCCCGGTGGCGCAGGCGCGCGCGCCGCTCCAGAGGACACCTAAGTGCGCACGGTGCCGCAACCACGGCGTGCTGTCCTGGCTCAAAGGCCACAAACGATACTGCCGTTTCAAGGACTGCACGTGCGACAAGTGCATCCTGATCATTGAGCGTCAGCGCGTCATGGCGGCGCAGGTCGCGCTACGGCGGCAACAGGCCAACGAAAGTCTGGAGAGTTTAATCGCCGAACCGCCGCCACCGTCTACGGCGCACAGGGCCATGGGCACCGGAGAGTTACGCTGGAGCGCCGAGCCCATCATCACAACGCAGTCGCCAACAGGTAAAGCATACATGCTGCAATAACACTCCACTATCAGTATGCTTAACTGAATGACCCCAGTTTCTTTGGACTTGACGTTAGATGAGATATCAGCTGCAAGCCAAATTGTTTGTCATTTATTATGCGCACAGCTTGCGTGCACATTTTTTTTTTTTTACATTACATAAACAACTAGAAAGCATGCACTTCAATGCAGAATGATTCTAATGACTGATAACTGCTCATGTTGGAATGGAACCCTTTTCCGCGTTAAACAAACAGATACTGAATAAGTGGCAATATTATGAGTTATTTTTTTATTCAGACTTCTTGTTTTACGATCTTTTCGTTGCAGAAATATAAGAAAACGTTTAACAAAACATACTTGAGTGGTTAATTAATCTACAACACATGATATCAGGTCAATTATAATAATGTACAAATAACAGCAACAAACAAAGTAATAATAACCAGCTATTTTTCTTCTTCATTATTATTATTATTATTTTATTATTATTATTATTATTATTATTTTGAATAACAATAAATAACATAATGTTTAGTAAAAATAACAACATAATATTTAGTGTATGATCACCATTAAGCAAGTCCGTTACTGCATAGGAGATAAATCTGTAAATTATGTGGTTTTGTTTTGCATTTAAAAAGTGTTTTTCGTGCAGTTCCACTGTAACCCAACTGATTATTTGAGTATTTGAGAAGAATATGCTAACTTCTAGCTTAATATTTGGGGAGAAAATGCTAATTTGGTAGTAACACTTTAATTCATTTTCCTCACAGTAATAAAGCTCAGAAGTGAGAGTGAACTGGCCTAATGCAATTAAATGTTGGTCAAATTCGTGGGTTTCAGTGTAAATTAAATCGTGTTGCAGTGACTGGCATTCTGGCACAAATGTAGAGCAGAAGAAGAAAAGTGGCTGAGGAAAATAGACATCGACTTTCCATCAGGCTTCTCTCAGAGCAGATGATCTTTGTTCGCTCTAAAGATTACTGTAATCAAGGCGGGACAGGCCGAATCGAAAGCAATAGCAATAATTTTCGGGAGAGGTCAAAACTCGGGTGAAATGTTACCAAATAACAGGCAGCTTTGCTAAAAGAGGAGAAGGAGAATCGACGACAAATCTCCACGTGGCAGTCAGTCAGCACTATTGTGTGAACAGCTAGAGGAGAAAATAAAGTGAGGGAGAATAAATCAGCCAAGTGCTGACAGTTTAACCCGTCACTGAATGTTGCTCTCTCAGTGTGCAGGGGCAGCAGTCTTAACCCCTGAGTCTAATGCTCAGTGTTCGCTAAAACTGCACTTCCCTTTGTATTTACCCTCTCGTTAAGTTCTGTTTTATATCATTTGTGTTCTATTACTTTTTACGTCTCAGTTGTAAGAAACACAGACCAGAGCTAAGGTCAGCCATATGCTAATTATGATATGGTTTTATTTGTGCTGATTGACTGATAAAAATATTTTAGACTCTTAGAAGAAATAAAATGTTCAAGCTTTTTCAAACCCTAGTATTTTTGTAAATACTGCACAATGTTCATATTTATACATTTTTACATAATCAAGGGCAAAAATAAATTTTCTAAATTTCCCATCTTGAAATTATTTCTATAGTTTAAATAAATCAACCATAAATTTAATACAAGTTTAAGCTCTGAATCAGTGAATTTTACAGGGTAACACAAGTGCAATCTCTTGTCATTCTAAACTCTCAAAATGTAAGCTACTGTTAGTGTTGCTTTGTCGTCCCGTGTAAGGATGTTTTATCTCTTCATTATGCATGTAGATACACCATGTTTGTTTTTTAGACCTGAATGAGGACCTCTCGGGTGAGCAATCTGGAGGAGAGAACAGCGGCAGCACCAGCGACCGAGAGCAAGAAGCTGCCAGCTCACCTGAGGAGCCCAAACCCAACTCCTGCTTCACTCCTGACACCCCGGACCCACCTACTAATCCTGAGGAGCCTCGTTACATCTCACCCAAACCCTGCACTGACCCAGAACAAAAGCCTGACAGCCCCAAGTCTCCCACTGAGCAGAACCTGCTAATTGAAGGCCTCTCAGGGTCTGTGTCCCTGCCCTTCAACTTGCGAGCCAACCGTCCTCCACTGGAGGTACTGAAAAAGATCTTCCCTTCCCACAAGCCAGCTGTGCTGGAGCTGATCCTGAGAGGTTGTGGAGGTGACCTGGTGGGTGCCATTGAGATACTTCTCTCCAGCCGCTCTACTACGAAAATGGATAAGTCCTCATCCGAAAACTCAGAGGCTTTAATCCTGCCCTCCAATAGCCACCTTTTTGAGCCTCTAAGCTCTTACCCAGTATCTTCATCCAAGTGGTCAGTGGGTTCGGCATTTCGTGTGCCAGATTCACTTCGCTTTACTCCAGAATCTCCTGGTGGGGTGATGTCAACACCCTTGGGTGTCCCACTGCAGCCTAGCTTTCCACAGGCACACCGTTACCCATTGATGCTGCGCAACTCTCTGAGCCGCGGTCAAGCTGGACCTTTTATGTCTAATGACATGACTTTGTGGAATACAATGAGCTTGCAGCAGCAATACCAATTCCGCTCGCAGTATGTCTCACCCTTCTCTGGGCCTTCATTCCGTGGCTCACCTCTACTGCCCTCCAGGTCAGCTCAAGAGGAGCAACGCCTGAGCATTCAGGAGGATGCGGGCAAACACACTGTATATGCTGCTACCGATGAAGAGTATGATGAGAGGTCTGACTCGTCAGACTCAAGGATCCTCAATACATCTTCTTAACCAACAAATGTGGCAAGCATACCAAAAACATGCTATGAATGGACTGAGGATGATAAAAGAGACCTGGCGGACCGTGCCTGTGTAGGAGCTTTATGAAACATATACTGTACATTATTTGAGATATTGTGTTGCTCTCATATTGAAACATGAGGACAATTTGTCAGCAACATCTACCAAAAATCCTGAATGATTAAATGACTGAACATTAGTTTGTGAATAATAACTACAAATTCCTCCTTGCATGAAATGTACTGTGAATAGTAATGCAGTGTAGAAATAGGCAAACAATATAAGCATGTAAATGGATATGTCATATACCCAGTCTGAATTCTTATTGTCAATTTATTCACATGAACTAAATATAGACAGGATATGTATGTTCATAGGAACTTTACATTAATTGGGAAATTGATGTTATTTAATATTGTACTTACAAAAAAAGTCCATGAATGGAATCATTTCAGCAGATTTCTGTATTCCCTGAAATACTTGTTAGGTGTAAAATAAAACACAGTTTAAAACAAGAAATGGTTCATTTTTTTTTTTAATATTGGGACCATAAAGTATACCTTTTCAATTTATCAAACACATATACCAAGAAACATATTTTAAGCATTGATATACCATTCATCTGCTGAATTGAGAGTTGAAAGAGAATTGAACTCAATAGTTTGAACTGGCGATGACGTCAACTCTAGACTGTACACAGTAATATATCTAAAATAATAAAAGCAGAGTGTGAGCATATTTTTGGTGTAATAGTATTATTTAGACTCTATTGCCAAGCCTTGTCATTTAGTCACAATGTAACATTATTAAAGGCCATTTCACTTAATTGCTCCATCATAGGAATGCGCTGCATGCTTGTCATTGAGCACAATGATGTTAAAGGAAAAAAGCTTCTGGATAAACCATACTGGTGTTCTTCCATTTGTCCCGGGTGAGAAAAAAAGGTATTCTACCACAATCTTATTGAGAATTGTGAAATAATCATTGTACAGGAAGTGAGTGTATGGATGTTCAGCGTAACGCAGATAACAAATGGTCATATTTCTTCGGTTTCCTAGGGATCTCTATTAATGTTAAATGAAAATAATGTATCGACATGTAAACAGGCTTATATTCAAATGGCCTCAACCTGAGTGAACTTGAGCAGAACTGTGAAAAATCTATGACTTCAGATTCCGACGGCTAAAACTGAGCAAGTAGTGACATCTAGCGGTCAACTTTAGATAGTTACACAAAGCTTCATTCAGTCAATGCGCTACACTACAGATGCACATTACATGTTTAACAATTAAATTAATGAAAAATAAAATTACCAGTTTGGTGGGAAGTAAAGAGTATTGTATTCATTAGGCTAACTGTTAAAAGATATGCAATTATTCTAATTAAAATAATAATAATAATAATAATAATAATAATAAAAAAATTATGTCGTAAAGAAACTTCGCATTTTTAAGTAGTCTGCCAAGCTGCTATTTGAACTTTAGTAAGTAAAATCCAATTATATAGCGCTATTCAGAGAAAAGTTACAAAGTGCTTTACAAGATCCATTATAGAGCATAAAACAAGAATGAGAATAAAATAATACAGGAAATTTCGCCTTGAAACTCTAATGTAGGACATTTAGGCTAAGTTTTGGGCTAATTCATTTTATGAAACATAATAAATTAATAGGTGTCCCACATAACCCTAGATTTGTTAGGGTTATTTTGCTACAATGTACAATTAAGTATATAATAGAGGTCATGGTGATTTTTAGCTTAACTGATTTGTGCTCCACTACGATGGAGAGCATGTCATTTTACAAAAGCCGTGCTAAATCAAACCAGCAGCGGCCACACACTCCACTGGGGCTACGCAGTAAAGCGTTATCACCATCTTGTGGTCACTGGTATAATTGCACTATACATTTATCTGCCCATAGTTTCATTAACCCTGATCTCTGGACACTTTCCTATGAGGTTGTTTGTTTAATGACGCATAAATTCAGTGTGGACATGTGAAACTGATATGATTTATATAACAGCGAAACATAGGGGTGTTTTTACACACTATAATGACAACAGGTTTTAATATGGAAAATCTTACCATTTAAAAAGATATTAATAGAACTTTTCCTGTAGTAAATACGATAATAAATGGATTACAGTCATCTAGTGCATTTATTAACGCATTACACAAGAAGAGCTATTGGTACTTAAAAATAAAAGGCTTATTTAAAATAATAAGTAAGTTATAAAATTTTTATTATTTTCTGTAAATTATTAAAATCATTGAAACCATCACAAGACGGCAAAAATAATCGCAAAACAGTATAATTGCTACAAAGTATATTATTATTGTTACTACTACTAGTAGTAGTACTAGCGGTAGTAATGATGATGATGATGATGATAATAATAATAATAATAATAATAATAATAATAATAATAATAATAATAATACACTCAGAAAAAAGGTACTAAACCTTTCTTATCACTGGAGCGGTACCCTTTTCAGCTCAAAAGTATTCAATTTACCTGGAAAGTAGCTCTTACTCTAAAAAACTAATTCAACCGTAACACCTTAGTGAAAAGTAAAGTCTAGTACATTTTCGTGAGAAGATATACTTATTACTGTTATTACGACTGACTCTTGTTTTATTATTGGAAAATTGATAGTCCGAATCTTGCAGTCCCACACGTCATTTGTTTCCAGTTGGACTTATATAAACAGTGTTGGATTTAATTCTGCTGTGTGGTTAAATGCGAGTGTGTGAGCGTGCAGGTGTTGCACTACATTAAACACGCGTGTTGACTTAACCGACAGAAAGCTTTTCGTACAGCCATTTGAATGCGCGCCTCTAAGTCAACACATTTCGGTGAGCTCTCATACATCACATCTAGACAGATGAATTATGGGTGGGAGAGAATTCAACACAAAGCACGAGCTCTCAATCCATCAGGGGTTGCTTAAGGTGCTTATGGAGCTAACAGGCCATCAGTGAATACACACACGCGCACACACACATCCCTTTCCCATTACAATCCGATCGGGTAACTTGTGTGACACTCTGGCTCCATCCAGAGTTAACACACACATAAAACTGTAGGCTTGTAAACAGTTGGCTATGTAGTACGCAAATCTGATGCCAATGACATTATAGCAGGGGATTCTTTTCTTTTCGCCTTTTTGCAGTTACATTTCGTATGAATGGCCTATATTTAAAAAATCCCATTAGGCCTATGTCCAGAATCAACTAAACCCAAATGGAAAAGAAAATAGAAAAAAAAGTATTAAATGCTATTGTACTTTGCATTTTTACAACACCCTGGTCATACCTGGCTAATGATTTGTGCTCATGTTTTTGGCTAATGATTAAGTGCCTTTCAGTTTGGCACCCACATCCGTGTTAGAGATAGGACAAGCTCAAGACGATCAAAGCATTCTTCTTTTTGTGGAGATAAATTTATGTTGCGGTGAATTGGCTTTTGGGTTTTGACTGGCTGTGCTTTCACATGAAGGAGGGAGCGACAGAGCTGCACCTGCACACCTGAAACACACTGGATTTAGCTACTAAATAGACACACTCTACATATGGATGTAGACTGTACACTTTCAGATGGAAATAGATTTATAATGGACCGATAGCTTTATAATGATAATAGACTGAACTATAGCTCAACTATGGTGCGTATATATGTATACTACATGTGAATGAGAGTGTGTGTATCCAAACTTTTGATTGGTACTGTCTTTGTCTATTTATAGGGTGCACATTTCTCACTAATTCGTTGAACTATAGCCACTGAAATGGTTTAACATTACACTCGGCGGCAATAAACTAATTGTGTAACGGAATGCATGTCATTCGCTACGAGGTCGTTCGCGGGCGCGCATGCGCACTAAAGAAACTTGAGCTGAAAGTTAGCGGAATAATGTCTAGAGCGTTTTATTCCCTGATCACTATAACAAATGATACACCAAACTTGTCTATATGTCATCCATACTTAATCCTGGCGACAGGTTTTTAAATAATCCAGTATCACATTGCAGGGTTTTTAAAGGACTTTTTTCACTGAAACACTACAGGCAGACGTTAGATTGTCGTGTTGCTATCTATCTATCTATCTATCTATCTATCTATCTATCTAGCTATCTAGCTATCTAGCTATCTATCTAGCTGCCTGTCTGTTTATTTATTTATTTGTTTGTTTGTTTGTTTGTTTCTATCTCTCTAACACTGTCTGTCTGTCTATCTATCTATCTATCTATCTATCTATCTATCTATCTATCTATCTATCTATCTATCTATCTAAATAATAATACACTGACTAATCTTTAAAAAAAATTAAGGTAAAAATTGCATGGAACTTTTTAAGTAATCTGAAATAAACCGTGATTGAGTAATGAAATGAAGATTTTATAGTTAAATTAACTCAATTTCTTAAATACACGAAATATGGCCTCTAAAAGCTTTATAAGGTTGAACAAACTCAATTTTAATACTAAAATTCTGGTGATATTCAGTGGTTAAATTACGTCTTTTAATTCAGTCCAACTCACGTTATTTGTTTCCAGTCAACTCATAAATATCCATGCAAATTGTTAACTTATTTTTTGTGTGTGTTTTACTAACTTCATTTACTTCAGTCAGAATAAACAACACAATTCGAGTTTTTAAATCAAACTGTTTATTGTAAATTCAATCATGATATTATGCCTAATTCTTCATATTTTTAGTACAGCAGTTTAGTTTTCTGAGACATTACATTGAGACCGGCTTTCAGACCATCCAGCTCAAGGAATATTTTGAAATAGCTCAGAAGTATTTCTCAGCTCAATCGGGTAACAGGTTGAGCACATATATCAGCCCCATTAACAAGACACTGGCTCTGAGTACGTCAATGTAATCCAGGACTGCAGTTCCCTCAATCACAATCCTTACAGTGGCTGGATCAGATGCTATGGCACCTCTTCTTATGATGATTTTCATCACTTCATTGGTAATATCCCCAGCAGCTTCTAAATAGGTCAATATTATAAAAAAACAAAAAAACAGAGTATCGCAAAGTTGATTTACCTGATTTACTTATCAAGTGCTCTTTGCAGAGATCTTCCCTGAGATACACCACTAAGCAACAGATATCAGCCTCTCTCCTTTCCACAGAATCATGCTGCTCCTGATGGTGGGCAACTCATAATTACTACTACAAACTGAGAAGAAAAGACTGAAGCATGAAGTTTATTACTAGACTATACCACTTTATTATATGAGTTTACCATATAATTACAAATCAAATAATAAGGTGCTCATTTCAAAGAGACCTATCTATCTACCTATCTATCTATCTATCTATCTATCTATCTATCTATCTACCTATCTACCTATCTATCTATCTATCTATCTATCTATCTATCTATTTATCTATCTTTATTAATGCCAGTGATGCATGGTGTTAAATATCCACGGTGCTTTCCCCGATGTTCAGCTGGGTGTCACCTCATAGGTGTAATGTTATTTTAATTTGTTATGACACACTTCACACATTGCGCCAGAGCCAGATGTGATGTGTGTAGCTTCCCAGAATGCCGGCCTGATGCTTTTACTCATCTCATTTGTTTCACCGACTAGTCAGTCTCTCACAATCCTTTATAAATTCATCACGAAAACGGTGGGAATTGTCAAAAGCGGTGCGAATAATGAGGCACTAAATAACAGGGAATCCAAAAGAGAGCACGTTATGCAATGGATGGTGAAATTATTGATCACTGAAGGGCATTTCACAGATGTAATTTCTGATTTAGTCCATGCAAATTTATTTGGAAAATATTCAAATGTCACGTAAGCTATAGGGCAATTTTGTTCTCTGCTTAACCTTTGTCACAAATGAAAGTAACGCCTCTGTATCCTATCCTCTACGCAAATAACAACTTGCAGAAGAATTTAACTATTAAACAACATAAAAGAAAACACGAGCTGGACTGTGAGGAGTGTTTGAACGTCGATGAAAATCAATCACCAAATTTTTTGCATCCTCGAATAGTCATTTGAATAATTTCAATGGTGGTTACATTGGCTATAACGAACCCATTCTAACGAAATGACACCTTTTTAATATACAGCTTGCAAATTTGGATCAAATATGAGATTAAATTTGCGTGACAGTGTAGACGTTAAGCCAGTTTCTTTCTCCACGGCGCCCTTAATGAAAACGCGCGCGCCATTCACAAGTCAATAGGCTGTTGGATCCTGTCCAACATAACGTTTTAGGAGAAACGTGTCATTTATTGTGTGTGCAAAATTATAACAGCAACAGTCCACTGTATAAGAGCTTACTGCGTTTGGGATCCTTCAACACAGTGGTGTTCAACACTTGTCTCTCTGCGTTACTACAAGCTGATAATAGTTTCCTGGAATTGTTGTGTTTGTAACTCCATCTCAATAAGACGAGGATTGAGAGAGAAAGCCGGAGGCAGCCAATAGGACCGCGCGTTTTACAGCGAGCCAATCAGAACACGCGCGTGGTTGCTCTTAGAAGAGGAATAGGCGTGGCTATTGACATACTGTGTGACAGCAGAGCCAGTAAATATCGCACACTGACTCTTTCCCCAGATTTTTCTGTGGAGCGACGAAAACGTGTAAAGCCACCACAGCCACATAAAACAAAGCACAACAAAAAGAAACAAGAGGATATAAGAATTCTGAACTTTGGTGGACAGGTGTATTTCTTCTTGATCACCACTGGTGCGCGCTTTGAACTTGGTGAGTAGTTTTGATTAAGTCTTCTGCCATGCTTAGTTTGAATCTTTCCGTATTTTAAGGAATGGATGAAAGGCGCGAGCTGAATTATTATTATTATTTATTTATTTATTATTATTATTATTATTATTATTATTATTATTATTATTATAAGGTGAATTTAGCCTAGTGAATTTCCAAGATCATTTGGAAATGAAGTGAATGAAATTAATCCAGTTGTTACTTTTTTTGGTTTTAGGTAATAATCAGTACCAAAAGCAAAGCAAAGCAAACACCCGAGTGATTAAGGACGCGTCCGCACTGGACTCTTTTAACATGACGGAGCTCTCCAGTCCTGAATTTGAGATCGACGTGGAGAGCCTGGAGACGGAGGCGGCCGGAGATGAGGAGTCGGGCTGCAGAGAGGAAGAGGACAAGGCGACTCACGCAAACAACCCTGGAGCGGGGGATCAGAAAAAGCTGAGCCGCACTCCGAAATGTGCCCGCTGCAGAAACCACGGCGTGGTGTCGTGTCTCAAAGGCCACAAACGCTTCTGCAGGTGGAGAGACTGCCAGTGCGCCAACTGCCTGCTAGTGGTGGAGCGCCAGCGGGTCATGGCCGCTCAGGTGGCCCTCAGGAGGCAGCAAGCCACAGAGGTAAGAGCTGCTTTTCATGTGGTTTACCTGCAGTAAACTACTGTGCACAACTAAATCTCCATATTACAATGATTAAGCTGCGGTCATTTGTGTCCAGAAAAACTTAAAATAAGCACTAGCTGTTCATTCGGCGTCACCCTACCTATGTCTGATAATAAATCTGTGAGTAGTGTGTCAATATTTAATACTGTAATAAACGTGATAGACGATAAAACGTAAAATTTTAAACGTGTAAAAAAAGTGATATTTTTAATAGTTTTTTTTTATTGAAATACTTGGACCTTTAGATGTGTGAATGTGAATATTAATGTGTCTGAATTGAAAACGATAAAAAAAAAAAAGATTGATGACCCACGACCATTATAATGAATAGTGATAGAATAGCTAAATAATAGATTTAGAATGTTATTTCTGTGCTCACTGTACCATTCTGTAATTTTAGGATAAGAAAGGATTAACAGGGAAACCAATCCCAGCTGAGAGACGAACTATTTATCAAAGGCACATGCGCCCTTCCACCATGCTAGCTAAAAGTATCTTAGAAGGTAAGTGGGATGTTATAAAAAATAATAATAGTAATAATAAAAAATAACACTCATACTTTGGAATAAGCTTTTCTATAATCTGCTCTTTTCCCCATGACTTTGATCCCTATTTTCTGTCTCTTTATAATCTAATATAATCCTTTTGTCTCTTCCTCAGCTTTTCTTGGATTTCTGATCTTTTCTCTTTAATTCACTTGGTTGCTAAAGGGGCATTTTAATGCAGTAAGCGTCTTTTGTTCAGTAAAACGTTTCATGATGCATGAAATAAGTTCTCCACAGCAGCACTGTTCAGTGGTATTTTACAAAATGCTTATTTAAACACTTTAGTACTTTAGAAGAAATTACTACAGTACAAGCACATGTTCGTCAGTTATATAAATATAAACAACACGTTAATTAAACTGAGAAATTGTTATTTATATTTTTTCATGTTAGTAATTTCTTTTAATATTTTATTTTGTAGCTGTTTGTTACCAGTACCATATCCATTTCGGTGTATATATCATTCCTAATATACAGAATAAATCATTTCAAACTATTTTGTTCTCAGGCTACCGCCCTGTCCAGTCTGACCCTTTCCTGGGTATGAATCCAGCTCTGCCGCCACCTCTTAGTGACCGCATGAGAAAAAGACGTGCATTTGCTGACAAGGAGCTGGAGAGCATCATGCTGGAGCGGGAATACAAGGAGCGGGAACTCCTCGAGTCCAACCAGTCTGCTTCCAGCTCTTTGTTTCTACCATCCAGCGTAGTGCATGCTGCCGAGTACAACTCTTACAAGACGGCCTTTTCCTCATCGTCTGCTCCCGCTGTAGCAGCTGAAGCAACGAACAAGGAGCTGTGCAGCTTCCTACCAAGCTGTCTGGACCTACCCCTGGGATACAGATCAGCCAATGGGCCAGCCAACGTCGAGCTGATTTCCTCCAACGTGAGCGTAGCTACCACGTACCGCCAGTACCCACTATCCTCCCGCTTTGTTATGTGGCCAAGGGGTAGCAACAACCTGGGCGATGCGCTGCTCTACCAGCAATGCCTCCTCAATGCGACTGCAGTGCAGAACCTCAAACCTGGTGCTGTCTGGGACCCCAAAATGATGTCATCCACTGAGAGCAACTCTCCTGAGCAGGAATCTGCAGCTTCTGCGGCTTCTAGGCTCGAGGGTTCCCGTGTGGCCCCGGAACCAAGTGAACTACCAGCAGGAGATGCCCAGACAGGACAGAACATTAGGGAGCGCTCAGCATTTTCACCCCCTAAGAAAGTTTTTGGATCAGCGTTTGCCAGTGGGCCACTCCCTCCAGGAACTCATGAGCATTTGTTGAACAAGATTAGCAAAGATAGCAGCAAGCATACTCTGTCTATGAAGCTCAACTCCTTTCACTCTCTGATCCAGCAGACTCTGAACGAGAAGGCTTCTGATCTGAGGAGCCCCTACTGTAAAGACCTCCTGGAAGGGGCTGCAAAGAGGTACAGGGACGGTGCAGCCAAAGACACTGGCTTTAAAAGCTTGGATAGAGTGGTGAAAGACACAGTGGTCAAGCCGACAGGCATAAAGGTTTCTTCGAGTGAGCCTTTGTCATTTTCTGTGGAAGCAATTTTAAAAAGGCCCTCACTGCCCATAAATCGATCATCCCAGTAACATTACTTATTAACAAAAATCAATCGCAAATGTACTTACGGACCAAGATTTCTTATTGATTTTGTATTTATTCTTATTCATAATTTTGCTGGTTGTGTTTGAATGTGAGAGTAAACACCCGGGTGAATATAGCACTCATTTATTCCTGAAAAGTAGTCTCTTCAACCCATCTAATACTTGTGTAAATATCCATGTAAATATAGTATGTGACACAAGCATGTTGTAAATGCAGTGTGTAGAGTATTTAAATGCATTGGTAATTTTTTCTTACAAATGTGACAATAAAATTTTATTAAAACTGCACATGTTCTCGTAATTTTATCCTACAGTACTATAATTAAAATACGAATATATAATCTATAATATATAGCTATGGTAAAACCTTCTTGATACAAATAATAATTATCATAATTTTGTATGATATTTAACCATTTATATAAAAATTGGTTAATAAAAAACAGTATGTAAAAAACCCATATAAAGCATTTTGGAACTCTTCAAATACAATACACCTCATGTTTACAGCTTTTTTATACTATCTGGTGTTCCTATTAAAATCATTTTTAACAGTTTAACCTTTCTGTTCTAAGGGATACAACTAAACTTTTCAATATATTATCAAAACTACACAGAAGAATTAAAACTTCTAGTGTCATCTTTTAAGTCATACAAATTTTACCATTATCCACACTGATATCTAATGTGTGTGTGCGTGTGTGTGCGTGTGTGTATGTGCAAGACTGCAATTATTTACAATAGTTAGTCTGCTGACACAGAACACCTGCTCTAGACATGAATTATGTGAATATGTATCACAGATGCCATAATCCCGTCTTTTTACAGAAACTTGAGACATCCATAAATTGCCTATGGTTTACAATTCTGAAGTTTTTCCTCTTCAAAAACCTTTGAACTTTCAGCTAGCTTGAAGACACATGTCCAAACAAGGTAAAGAGAAAATAATTTACTAATCCTAGGCCTGTGGTTACTTTTATATGTTAATTGTACATGTTATCAAATTATACGTGGTATATATCATGTTATTTTTAATTTCATCTATTGTTGCACACTATTTTAAACAGGCATAGAAATAAGCAAAATTTCTGTCCTGACCTGAGAAATACATTAATGGTCTAGATAAAGAAAACTTAAACTAAGGTGAGATATTAAAACACACACACACACGCACGCACACACACACAAACACACACACTGTGCCTCCAGATAGCCTATCAGAAGTAGAATTAAATAACTAACAATTAGAACCCTAAATGTTTCTGGAGGAAACACTCTGTTTTGAGGATCTATGCCCCTTGGGAGTTCACCCAAGGAAGACAATTCTGTGTAATATTTTTTTTGTTTGTTTTTTTTCCCCCCACATTTTTCTTATATTTACTGTAAACAATTCCCATAAATAGCCTGAATGCAAAAGGTGTAGAAAACAGGTTTAAAAATCGTGCAGCCACCGAAGATTGCAAGATTGAATAGAGATATCCTTCTATTTGTGGTTTAAATAGTTCCAGGCTAGCAAAGATACATGAGCTAGTAGAAGCGAAGTGTTTGGAGATCTTAACCGCTGCTGATAGAGATCTGCTGATGCCATCAAGACAGATGAGTTTCATTCCCAAAGTGTCGAATTTAGCACGTTAGCAAAGTGCACTCACTAACATCGCAAACACGGCCGTTCAGCTCCTGTTACCAGCGATTCCCATCAATCTAATCCTGCTTGTCCTTTTAAACACAAGGGCTAAATGAGACAGCTTTATCAGATGCTAGATAAATTATCAAGAGCATTGGATTTAAAAGACTGAAGTATTGTGGAATAAGAATAGTTTCTGAGGTAATAGCGTTAAGCTGTCACATGGAGGAGTTTGTATCCAGATTACGGTTTCTGCTGGTTGCTATCTGATAATTTATGTTGCATTGCTGATGCAGCTAGTTCACACTTTCACTATGTGGTATAGAAGGCAGGGCTGGAAGAAAAGGACAATGTCATTCAGGGTGTCCATCAGCGTGAAACTAAAAAAAAATGAGACATCTTACACATGCAGAAAAAACTCTTTTGCCTTAAAGCTACATGGTGTGTAATCAGTCAAGCACTGTTCATTATTCCAATTTAATGCACAATTCAAAGTTTTGGTTGAAAAGAAAGGGAGTCAGAATTCACTGCACTGATTCAGAGAACTGTAATAAAGGAAAGTTATTAATGCTTATGATTCATTTTTGACCTGGGACATTTCTGTAAGTTTAAACTCCATTACTCTGACTGGCATGTAGCCTAGATCACAGTTTGTGGCGTCCCAATTCCCACCCTCTTCTTTCTTCACAGCCCTTGCCCATGCAGGTGCAGAAATAGTCCCCATCTTTCAATCTGTTGACTTTGTCGCTTCAGTAACTCAGCACACTGGCTTGGGTTATGCTACAATACGCTGCACATTATGCACCTATTAAGCTGAAGTGTATGCAAACCCTCTGACACACAGGAGTCACACAAGCAGAGGGGCTATTTTGACATGTGGAATAAATGGCGCGCCATGTATTTTGCATAGATTCTCACCAACGCGTGACTGGCGGGGTAGGATCCCTATTAATTACCCTCAGTTTCTTGGCTGTTCTCCTATTCAATATCAGCAACCTTAATACTAAGGCAGACCATGGCCCAAAATTCCCGCAAGGCAACTTGTAATATAATAAGAAATGTGTAGCATAGGCGCTTTTGACAAGGTAGCAGCACTTAATTACCATGTTTGCTGAGCTGACAGCTGACGAAACCAATGCGGGCTCAGTCAAATCAGGGCTTGGCCTCGGTCACACTCTCTCTCTCTCTCTCTCTCTCTCTCTCTCTCTTCCATCACACACCAACGTAAACACACTCATATGCACTTAGCCAAACACAATACCACTATCCTCAGTGTTTCCGCAGTAGAAGCCTGTCTGGTCGGTTATATCATTAACAACTCTGGAGTGTTTTCTCTCACACTTCTCCTTTGGCAATTACCACTCTTTCTGATGTGATTCTTTGAAATAGCAACTGTTCCCCAAACAACACACAACAGCTGAATATATTGAAACCGTGCCACAAGAACAAACAATATCACATCTTGTTGAAAGTGCAACATCTTCCTACTCTGCTGACAGGTTCATAAAGTAATCAGCCAAAGCAACAAGAGCCTGTTGGCAGGGGAAAGCTTCGAGTGAAACCTGAAACTGAACACCATTTTCAGATGCTTACACTCAAGCCAAGCTCTTTTTGTTATTTATTCAAAGGCGTCATTTACATGGATAAAAACAACGCTGTCTGTCTTTTGCACTGACTCAGGCTTTCTGCATCTTCCAGCTTCTCTTTTTTTCGCAACAATTCCAAGACAGGCAAGTAGGTAAACAAATTGGCCCAAGTTCATGCAAATGTTTGTAAATCCTTTAGGAACATAAATCTACAAAGCTCTGCTTGGCAACAACATTTCTTCTTAAGCTAGATTTGATCTCCTTTTTATGGCTCCAGATGTGTGCATGCATGTCTGTTGTATTTTGTGTATGGCTCATTTCAAATGTGTTACTGAAAGTTCCATGTTTTAGGATTCGTGCCCAAAATCTACAAGATCACCAAACTATCTTCTGTATCCAGCGATGCATGGCCTTCATTTGCTATTCTGAAAGAAGAATGGAAATTCTATGGAAATCCAGGTAGGAAAGACATTAGATTTTACTGCAGAGGTCATTTTCTAAGGTCTTTGTTTCGGCCCATTTAGACTCTGCTCTTCGGTAGACAAGCGCTATGACGGCACAGGGAAATTAAGGGTGGGAAAGGTGCAGGAGTGGCTCCTGACAAGCCTTATCTTCAGTTTGTAGAAGGAATCAAACAAAAACCCAATTCACACTCTAAAACCACAATACAATTACAAATATGGACTCAGATCCTTTCAAAAATACACTACAATGTATTAAACTGTATTAAATACTCGTGTTTCTTTTTTTCAAATTTGCAATTAAAGCATTTTTTTTTTCATTTTTTAAAATAATTTTAATGTTGTTGTTGTTTTTTTTTTTTAAATAATAATCTAATCACAATCTCCACCATGAGGTTTCTCAGCTATTAGTGAAAACCAGTGTCAAAACACAACACTGTTGTCCCAAAGTGGTGCTCAACTTGATGTCACAATGGTGTTCCATCCCCTCGTTCTACAACATTAGACTGAAAAGCCAAGCCCATGAGACTATTTGACTTCTGGCCTGGATGTGGCCCTCTGATTTCCTTCTAACCCTCTGTTCTCATGGGGTCTGCCCTGCTGTGAGTGGGGACTTGTGTCCTTCAAGGGAGCAGGCTAAACAAAGACTTGATGACAGATCAGGTGAAGTGAAAGGGATTGTGTGTCAGGTTGAGAGTGGCTCGTAGAGCAAACATGGGGAATCCCTTACGGCCGCATGGAGGAGGCGGGAAAGACGGAATGTGAACAGGAGGAGCTGTTTGGGTTTGGCTGGGCTGGTTGTTGTTGACTGATGTTGCAGTAAGAATTGAATAGCTGGCCTAATATGGCCATAAACTCTTAATGGCATCAGTAATGTGAAACCTGTCAAATTTAGACGGCTAGTATATTTTATATTTTAGGTTGTACACGTTAACATTTTAATGTCAACCACAGATGACTGATGTCTTGTGATATGTGTTTAAAAGGAACAAAAATGAAGTATCAGTCATTACAGACAGCAACATAATGCTCTCAACATTATCCTTTGAATGAGGGACTGTTCATATAATGGAAAGGTTCTACCAGCACTTCTCCTCGGGGTCGGTGTGGATCCAGAGCCGATCATGGGAAGACTGGGGAACTCAAGGTATAACCACTGATTCACACCTAGGGGCAAATTATAGTATTCGATATAGTATCTACCTTCCTGCAGAGGAAACCCACGTGGACAATCGGCAAAACTCCACACAGACAGTAACCTGAGCTCAGGAACGAACCAAAAACCCTGGAGCTGTTAGGTACCAACACTACCCGCTGCACCATCATGCTGCCCAATCTACCAGCATAAGAGATAAGACTGTGTATGCCTAGCATCAAAATTTAGCATCCAGTTTCATGAGAACAAGTCAGAAAATGACAAAACGGATAGTTTTCCTAAACAAAAAAAACTTTAGGAAAAGAGCTTACTTAAACATCATGACTGGAGCCAGATCTCAGCAGTCTTTTTTCCTTATCCTGCCAAAATGTGAAAAATTGCTATGATAAGACAACAGACAATGCTTTGTAAACATGTAGATTGTAGGAAATTCTTGTAAAATGTAAAAAAAAAAAAAAAAAAAGCTATGAAATAAGAATTGTTTTGGAAACATTTAGATTGTGATTGAAATAACACCTATATGCCAATTCTTGTAAAATTTGTAAAAATGCTACGAACTGAGCAGAGGTGTTGTTTGGTAAACATCTGGACTGCGAGTGAAATAACACCTCTTGACCATTTGGGCTGTGGGAGGCCCACTACAGCTATGCACTCTGCACAACACCTATCCACTGCACTCACAGAATGATGGACTTGTTAAGTGAGTGTGTGATGGTCAGTTTATTCTGCAATAATTTATTCTTATTGGATTTGATAATGGCCTTGAATAATTTAACCTTGACAGAGGCCACATTTTGAGCCGTTGCTACTGTGACACTTATGCCGTGTTTAGCCAACACAATGTGTGCTATTCTCCATGTTGTCATGTAAACACAGATTGTTTCCTGTACAATGTGGTGTCACAAAACTGGTTTATACTTCTTATCTGCTCAGGTTTCTGCAGAGGTTGGGACCAGACATCCAGATGTCCACCTGCAGGGCTAGAAAGATGCTCCAAAACATCTCCAAGGGGAGTTTTATACTTGAATAATCACAAGAAATAATTTTATTACCTGATCTAAATGTCTACAATCAATATCGCTGTGCAGAATTTGAGTAGCTTTTGAGCTCTCTTCTAGTTTTCATTGATATCAAGAGTAATTTTTCCACCATACTTTAGCGCTGCTCAGTAAAAAGAACAAATGGCCCGTGATGTTATGAAGGAGAGTAAAAGTGACTGATTTCCCTCCTCCAGGGATTCAGTTTAAGTTTCTTTACCTGCAGGCTCTCTTACCACCCCTAGTGGCTGTTAGACAAAAATGATTAAAAAATACTAAAATTTCCAGTTTAAAATTTCCAAGAGTTAAATGCAGATTGTGAACTGCATTTCTTTTTCTTGACCAGTACAATTTCTACAAGCAAGAGCTATAATCAATACTTTTAATATGACAGACTCTCTGTATTGCTATTATTAAAAATCTCTGCTGTGACACTGGAAAATATTGGAGTTTTGTGGTGACACTGGTTTTTTTTTGTTTGTTTGTTTTTTTATGAACAGACCAAGTTAAGTTAAGTCCTGATTTCATATCTCTGATATGGGATGACATGTCCCATCATCAGCTTATGTTTAAGATGTAGGCATGTTTTACAGGGAAAGGCTCAGGAAAACGTTTGGTACTAATGGAATCCATACCATATCTGCATTGAGGAAGAGCCAGGTAGGTTTCAGGTTCCTCCTCATCCACCCAGATGTTGGATCAGGCCATTGAAGAGATACTCAATTCACACTTATTTCAAAGTAACTGAAACTATAGTGTTCATCTCATGGGCATGACGAAGTGATTCAGCATGTTAGACAGAGGAATTTCAAGATGCCTTTTTTTTAAAACTGTGCTGTAGAAAAGAATCTATGTGACAGATGTTAAAATATACCCAGTTACAAAGTATGATTTAGTATTAAGGTTCCCACATTCAGTTCAAGATAAATAAGATAAAGCAACATAACATGACATATAACAACACATAACACATAATAAAACATAAGATCAAACTAGATAAAATAGCATAATATAATATAGCACACAAGATAAGATGAAATAGCATATTGCAAATACAAAAACAAATATATTTCAGAAAAGGTAGAACTTCGTTGTTTTCTAATTGATTTAAATCAGGTTACATATAAATGTCTAAAGAAATGCTTACAAATATATTAATATTAAAGGTGGAGTAGTATTTTTTTTATGTTTTTTTATGGACTACTAAAAATATCCTTTAAACATGCAGACTATGGAACCAGTGGTTTTCCTAATGAAAAAGCCATTAAAGATTCTATGTAGAACCCTCAAACTAAGTTTTCTTAGCGATAAGGCTTTTTTTTTTTTTTTTTATCCAAAGAACCCTTGCAAAATGCTTGTCTCTGTTGAATACAATTACAAATAAGCATTGAAGTAATGTGATCAAAGCATGTGCATTATATAAGTTATGAAAAATGTTTAGAGCAGGCCCAGAACAGAGTTCTTATTTGTGTTTGCATGTACCTCCTGACACTTCCCTTAAGGGCCTACTAAATGTCTGGCAGGTGGGGTTTCCTGTACATGGACATGGATGGGATGTGGGTCAAGCCGTTAAAGCAAATTTGAACTAATTATTTTGTGAGAAATGCTGTATTTAATGAAGCCATATGAAAGACATTTGTTACTTTGGACATTTCTCTTAAATGCTGTATAACATACAGTGTAATTTCTCGGTAAGTAATAATAAAGTTATATTAAAATTATAATAATAAACTAACTGACAGTAGTTTTCCAAGGAGATACAGTATATAACATTAATTATTGCTTTGTTCATGAAGTAAAAACTTTTATTTATTATTATTTAAAGAATAATTACCCAGTTATTCATTACTATTTAATTGATAGTCCTCATCATTCCTTAGTCCCTACACAGTTACATCAGAGTTATTGCACAATACATATAGCCTAATACAGTAAACACCGAGTAACACTGAGAATTTTTTTTAGGATACTGTATGGTGTAATGTCTTGAATATCAATGGATTCAATTTGCTATCAATTTTATGATTAAATTTATGGACTGAAAAACAGAAAATTTGGATCACAGATGTCTCCTATAAATATTTGCGCACTTCTTTTATGTGTAGCCTTTCCCTTACTAGGGAATAAGTAGAAACTGATATGAGGCTTGGTTTAAAATATGAAATAAAATATGATGGATGAACGTACTTCCCTTTGATTCTCTGTTCTCTGCCGCTTTAAGGAGCTGCGCGTGATTTATGTTTCCGCGCTCATTATAGAAAATCAGCCAGCCTTAAAATATTCTCACCTGCAAAACAGCTCTGTGAGGTTGGCTACCAATTTATATCAAAGGGATTTTGTCGGAGAATTATGAGAAGAGGGAGGAAATACACACCCGAAGAGAGAGAGAGAGAGAGAGAGAGAGAGAGAGAGAGATTACGTCGTCTTCGTGAAAAATGAAGTGCGGGTGCACAACTCGAGATGAAAAACTATTGAAGATTACATTCAAATAATAAAAAAAATCTTGTACTTTCTGTTTTACTTCACGAGCTTGGAAATGAACTACCTGGGTCAGGTACGTAACCTATTTGTGCACGTGAGGGTCTCGTGCTGCTGTTGAAGCTGCTTTAGAGGCGCCGCCATGTGCTGCTCAGCTGCGCGCGCACACCGGATACGCCGCGTCGCGTGCGCGTTGAAGCTGCGCGGTAGAGAAAATCATAGAAGGATTTATGTTCTCTGCTCCGAACCTGACCGCTATGACGGACAATGATTATTAGTCCCACATCAGGAAATAGGCTGTAATAAGCGCTCTAAAATGTAATAATTACTGTGATGCGCTTCATTTAGAGCCACTTAACACCACAGAAAAGAAATAAGGAGCCTTTTTGTGACCCACCTGAGAGTCCTGTGCAGCTTTGCTATAAAACTACAATAAAACCCTATTGCAATGGGTTCTTTTAAATGATGAATTTGATGACCAGTTGCGCATATACTAAGATGAGTCATATGGCCTTTAATCACAAAAGTCATCCAGCAAGTGTGTTAAGTGTTCAGGGTATGGTAAAGGAAAAATATGAGACTGCCTGCTAACATTTAATTTCTTCTCTTGTTAAGAGTTATATTAGAAAATATAAGTGTTTTGAGTTTAATCAGATACACCATAACCTGAAGCTAAATAAAATCAATTCAGTTCAATTTGATTTGTGTAGCGCTTTTAACAATGGACATTGTCGAATAGCAGACTTCCAGAAATATATCAATTCTGGATATAAATTTTAACCATGAATTTATACATTTGAATTTGATTGCATTTATAAACTCCCCGAGCCAACATGAGGAAGGATGCTTGGACACGAGGAAGGACTGAAAAGGACTCATCTGGGTAACACCGGATAGTGCGATTATAAATAACTCCCTGCTATAACTGTGTGCTATATAGTCGAAAAGTGCAATTGTGTAGCCAGGAAATTCACTAGACTTAATAAATGAATTTAATTGTATAAATGAATTAAATGACAATAAAAAGAGAAAAAAGACAAGAGACATTTCATAATAGTTATTGTCGCATGTTTTTGAGTCTCAGTTCAGTTCATTTTAACAAACGTTCTGGTTAAATAGCAGTAGAATGCTGTGAACATGTTAGTCAGAGAAATTTGTTTAAAAAAGCAGGTGGTAAAAACGAAAGAAAAAAAAACCTCAGAAAGAGCAAACAAACCTGTATAACCTAGAACATAATCCTTGTCTGTCACAATACACATTTTCAGACAAACACTCTAGCAGAGATACATCATATCTCAGTAAACAGAATAGATAGCCTATTTAATTGAGTAAGGTTAAAATAATGCTGCTGATTACTTAGTTATTGCTCTTTTTGATCACTGTTCCCTTCAATTTCCCTCAGTTTTCTTTCTTTCTGAATGATAATGAATTGCATTCACACTTTTAGCCCCCACTGCTGTGTTTACAAGACTTAAATTTCAAAGAAATAATGTCTTAGATGTTAAAATATCTAAGATTTATAGTGAATTTTTCTATAACAGCAAATTATCCATGTGTTTCTTTCAAGCATCGTGAATTCAGAGGTTTGGGAGATCTGTTTTAACTCCATCTGTCATGCTAGTCATGTTTCCAGCTGTGTCCGGATGAGCCAGTATTACATTTTTGTTTCTTAACATCAACAAGGAATATGCTTTTTTTCCCTACAATTCAGACACAATACTTTGAGACAGTTTCACAGTGACATTACCAGGTATTAAGCTACGTGTCATGAGAAAAAATCTGTAAAGATTTCAGGGGAAAATTTGAGAGTGGTGATCTCACTCAGAAAAATGTGTTCAATCTCTCAGTAGAGGGGGAAAAAACCTTTCTTCCTCTTCTCATACTGTTATGATGTTTTATTATAATGATTATGCTAACTGACTCCTAGCTTTGACCAGTTGTTAGTCACATTAGTTACAGCGTTTTATCTCCCATTAAACATAAATCTTGTAAGCCACTATTCCAAGATGACACTAAAATCATTTATGACTGAGTAATGATGAAAAACTTGCTGCATGGAGTATGTTTGCTTACATATTACTATATTTTACTTTTGAATTAGCTAGTGATGGTAGAATTTAGGATGTAATGCAATACTACTATCTATATCTGTATTTGTTTAAGTGCTCCTAATATCCAAATCTGTTTCTGTATTAGGATTGAAATCTATAGTGGGCATGGACATATTCCCAGAGTTAGAAATGCCAGCACTGTCAGCATGGTATGTGAATTCTAGCTCTGACAGTTCCTCAACCTCAGCTACATAACTCCAGCTCATAATTCATCTCAACTGGAGATGTGCGTGAGACTGTATATGTTTTTCATACAGTTTGCAGAGTTGTTATTTTTGTATGTATCTGTACTTACAAATATCTGTAAACTAACAAATTTAGTTATATTTTTCAAAATATAAACAAACTAGTTTAAACCACCTGTGACCCTGATCAGGCAGATATTGAGGATGAATGTCTGGTTTGTTCCACAGGCTTAATATCGGAATTCCTGCTTGCGCCTGGATGAACATTTATTTGTTATTTGTTATTTATTTGCTTATTTGTTGCATCTTGTGGGTTCCCAGTCCGATGCACACCTCTAGTGGCAACCAGATGCCAGGTGGACCATTCTGGCAAGCTTTCAAAAAAATAGTGTATTTGTTCACAAAATTATTTGTATTAATTTATAGCCCTAATAGAGATAGATAAGCTACTCAGGTTTTTCAGTTTTTTCCAGTATTTGTCCAGTTTTAGGCTTGCCAAATTTAAAGATAACTTGGAATCAAACTTGTAAAACAAAGTATCAGATGACTTACTTTAGGAAGTTTTTTTTTTAATGTATAATAGAAACTGGTTAGTTGTCTCCTAGGTGGCTTTCAAGGTCACACTCTGGATCAGACATATATGGTTGTATATGATAAGATGCTATTATTCACTCACTCATTCATTCATCTTCACTAACCGCTTTATCCTGATCTGGTTTGGAGTTGATCTGGAGTCTATCATGTGAACTCCAGATGTCAGGCATTGCATGTCAGACACCCTTTATTGGATAACAGTCCTTTGCTGGGTGTTTATTTATCTCCTTATCTTTCATATTGTCATACACATGTTTCAGTCCAGGGTGTGTTCATTCTTCTGTCATATTATGTCTTTATGGTAACAAAAGTACCGTAACAAAGATGTAGCTGGAAAATTGTTAAGAATGAACTGTTTTGGTACAAACAGCATAGGTAGACATCAGGGATGGAATCAAATATGAGAAAAGTGACAATATAGGCCCTTTAAGAGACAGGCTCCACGCGGTAGACACACCAACAGCCACCTGCGATGAGCCAATCCTGTCTGCTGGACTGATAGAAAAGTTAGACTTTTACAGTGTGCAGGTTAGTCCTTCTTCTCCTGGTGGAAAAGAGTCATGCACAGAACACTAGGCCTATATAGGGGTATATACTGTGACATGTGTAAGGAAATATTGGGGCATTTGAAGTTTTAAAACTTTCTGCCTGAAAGATTTAATAGGACGAGCACAGAAGGGAATTGTATATGACAACCCTGAAGGAGCCTTTCATATAAATTAGAATTTTTTTTTCAAAGGAAGTAATAAAAAAAAGCCTTTTCCTTTTCTCACTGTGCCATGCTGATGGCGCTTTCCGAAGCTGACTATCAACATTCTTTTATGATTACACTCATATATCCACTTCCATACTTCCATCTCTGGTGACTGACTCTTACAGTCGGAGTCAACTTTAAATGGTTTAATTTAACCTTTTTTATATCTTGTTATAATATATGGGTTATTGTTTTGGAGGAAGCTCAGAATATTATAAGACTGTAGAGGATGACAAAGTAAATTGAGCCAGATTAGATTGACTAACTGATGGGAAAAACAAAGGGCATATAATGGCCTATATGACTCCAGATCTTAAAAGAAATGGCAGACTCTCCAGTCTGACATGCTTGGCTGCACTGGTTATTACATACTTGACCCTGCTGAGCTGCCAGTGATGCAAGACACAGTGCTCACAAAGACTTGACTGAATGCCTCTTTGATTTCATTGGGAATCAACTAACGTCTCCAAATATATCAGATAGATTTTTTTAATCACTTTCATTTAATGATGCCTGTTATATTCCACTTCAATAATAATTTCATTTAATGGCATTGCTCAATAATAATGTTCTGAATACTTTGGCAAAGCCTTTATCTAAGCAGACCCCATGTGATAGATGTTCTTGCAGAACAAGTCTTGGATCACATCTAGGGTGAGACACCTCTAACAAGATATCAGCCACTAGCAGTTTTTATTAGCCCTTGACAACATTTCCTTTGTGAAACTTCATTTGGACTGTCTTCTTTTCTTTCAGGCTGTTGAATGTTAATGTATGTTGCAGTCATATTTTATATGGTCCTCCATTTAAAGCTCCATCCGCTGAAGACTTAATGCTTTCCAAGGGTCATGCTTTAAAAACCGTTCCAGAAACATTCTCTGAAGCCAGGTCTTGTTACATGCCTTTGATTAAAAACCATAGGGCTCATGTTAACTCCTTTTTATTTCTGGATGACTCTGTCATATTATCAGCATAATTTAAAACATTTAGTAATATTAATGCAGATCAATCAGATGGGAGTTAAGATGATCTCTTGCTTAGGGGCTACAAACAACCTGCTACACTTAAGATTCATCCTCAGTGTGACTTTCCAACCATTACAAATCCCAACCATATGCCCTATGTTACACATCCATCAGAGTTTGCTTAAGGGAAGCTGATCACATTCCTCAGATGGTTCATTCCTAGACAGTAATCTGTAAAGCACCAAACATCAATTCACCCAAATATGATGAATAAACACATTAATTCCATTGAACAAGATCATTTCCTTTTCTATGACTCTAGGACCCTGTAAACTCCTTAAAAAAATAAATAATCTGTATCTGTAATAAGTATCAAAAAGCCGCCTTTCAGCCTTCTTCCCATGTATGCTCTCCCAAGAGAAGATGAATGTTATTTATGAGCAGGCTTCTCATTCTTCTGCGCGAACTTTAACACGAGCAGCTGTGGGTTCTGGAGCTGCCGAGCTGGTGGATGAGTAGTGCCGGCTTTTGAGCCACATCCCCGGGCCTCCTCCCTGTGCTCTGGCACACACATTTTCCAGGGACACCCCGATGAGCCCAGCAGGGGTTCTGACAGGCAAAGCTGTCCGCTAAAGCTTTCGTAGATGCGGCTAGCATTGACCTGGGGAAGGGCTAATTGCATCCAGACGTTCACTTTCTCTTCCTTCTCTTTTCCTCTGCCGCCTGCTCAGTTCTTTTCCAAGCTCTGAATAATGGGCCATTGGCAACCTATTATATTGCTTGGACTCATCCGTCATAGTTTCAGTGAAAAGATTTGGCCAGATGAAGATAAAGGTCCAACATATAAGATTAAACAAGTGAAATGATTTTTGTTTCAAGGTCTTCCCATTGTGTCTATAATACAGCTATAGACAAAAGTCTAGTTCTGTTAAGGGGAGTCTGATATTTACCCTTTTTTGTTTTATTATTGTGGTCATGGGTATTAATTACAATTTAACTGCATGTTTTCTGCACCAGTAAAAAAAATGTCTTTGAATAGATGAATAAATGTCATGGCAAAATTTTATGTTATTTAAAAGATTTATGGCCAAAAAAAAAATACCTTGCTTATCTGAAGATTTGACCAAATATTAGTACAAGCTAAATAAAAATTCACTACTTAAGTTGCATAAGTTTACGTAATCATATTGCACCATTCATGAGAGTGGTGTCTGACAAACGAACTCTGAATGTCGAAAAAGAATGAGAATGATCTTAGGGAATGTGACTTGAAACTTTAGTCTTCTCAAAGCCTGACATCCTAAAACCAAACAAACACTTTGTCAACTAGCTTTACCATTTCTTAAGCATGTAAATCCTGGCATGGGAGACAGATGAGTGAGCCTCTTGTTAGGACTTAGTGGCCCTACAAGCCACCACAAGCTTTTTCTTTTTCTTTTTCTGGTGACTGTTGGTCTTCATTGGAATTCTTTACTTATACCACTTATTACTTATACACAAGTAGCCACCACCCTCTGGTGACTGGACACCAAATTAGTATAATGCTAGCTGCTTTCCACTAGCTTGACCTAACTATTAGCAGTGATGACATCTCAGTTAAGAATTGCTTTGAGCTGAGATATTTCACCCTCATTGCTCTGTGAATAGGCTATGCTGTAATGCCAAAGCCAAAGATAAAGTGAAGGAAGGCACTGTGTTCCAGGTAAAGACTGGAATACATCTGAGGTCTAGTTGCAGCGAGGAATGTGACTTTGGTGTGTCTTGTTGATTGTTTATTTAAACAGATGAAGAGTGATTATATTGCCTAGCATTCTCATTTGAGTGTGCACAATGATTGGATTTTTTTCCCCAAAAAAGAATGTTATTTGTATATTGATATTTGGTTAGTTTATAGCAAATGCATATATTATATACACATATGCTTTGTCATTTTGAAGGCAATCTTATCCATAATGATTAACCAAATGATATAACTGACAATCTCATTCATTTAAAATAAGTAATTGTGACTTTAGAGAGATGAATGAGATATTTCTCAAGAGGAATGCACGGCAGGGTTCTGACATGTTCTCTGTTATGTAGATGCATTTTTCAAGCTACTTCTTCAACAAAAGCACATAAATATGATCTTGCTCATTTCCATGTTGGCGTACAGGCTTCTTAAGCAGGACAGTTGAAAGTGGAAGCTCAATCCATCACAGGATCAGTTACCGACTCGTACTGATTACTACAGACAGCTGGTTCATTCGAGCACACAACACAGAGTGCTTGGGAAAAAAAGGGAAGTGGATTACAGCCCATCAGCATTGGATCATCTCTTGTTCCTCTCACCCCACCCCACCTCTCATGACCTCTTAACTACACAATGGGAATTAAGATGTATAGCCTGCATTTGAACTTCCAAACTCTATTTATTTGTCTGCTTGCTTCATTTACTTCTCAGAGGGTGAGTGATTAATGGACAGGACTTTCCTTAAGCCACCAAACCCCAGTTGTGAGATGCTTCTGCTGGGTTTGTTTGCCTTTTTGGTATGTTCTTCCCTGGTGTGTGTTCTCACCTGGTGGGTTGTAAACTAGCAAAAGCAGATGCTTTCCTCAGCTTGGTTTGTGGCCTTTCTGGCATTGTGATACATCAAGGCTCTTATGCCTAGCACACAAATAAGCCCAACCTCCCTAGCTGAAGCTTTCGGGATGACTAATCAAGCTGTGCTGGTGAGCTACTGTGTAAGCAAGAAGCTTACCGAGCTCACCAAGGGGTTATTCCAGCTAAATAAGAAAGGGCACTGTGTGAAAGAAAAGACTGTAAAAAGAAAGAGAAAAAAATTACAGGCAGTGGCTGTGTTGGGGCTTTTGTCTTTAAAGCTTGAGGTTAAAAGGGGCTCCTGCCCTTATATCTTTTTATATCTTGCGAACAGAGAAAAGAGCAGCCAAGCCAGGGAGAATAGAGAGGCGTAAGCCGATGTCTCTGACCTTACATAAGCACTTCCTATAAAAGTTAACATGGCTTATTTGAAGAAGCCATAGCCATTTTCATAAGAGCACGAAGATGAACTCTCCAGACATGCTCACCTCTAAAGAGGGCTGCCTCAAGTGGACTAGGTGTGGTTATTTCAAGGCGACTCACTCAAAGGAATGAGGTAGCCATTTCCAAGAGCATCCAATACCAAAGGAATGCCCGGAAAGCTATAAAAGCAAAACTGATCTGGAATCTAGATTATAATATATAGAGGAGCACATTAATCTCTGCTGGACGTTTCCTTTCTGGAAGACTCTATCAGACCCCTGTCAGTCTACTAGCAGGTTTAACAAGAACTCTTGTTCCCATCTTTTAGTCTTTTTGTGATAACATTGGGGAGGAGATCAAATCTGTGAAACATGTAGGGTGATGTGATCTACTGAACTAATCTTGTTCTTGGATACGCTAGCCTTTAAGGCTTAGAATAAATCAGTACAGAGATTCTAGTCTTTTCTCTCCCTCCTCTCGTTCTTCTTTTCTTCTCTCACTGTCTCCCACATGTGCTCGATATATCACTTAAAGTGTATCACCTTATCCCTTTGTTTATCATCTCCTAGGATAACCATGTGGAATCCTCATCTTCTCCCCTTTCCTTGTCTATAGTATTTCCAAACATATTTTACAAGCAGCTGGTTACTGAGCCTAATGCTTTGCAGCAGCGGAGCCAGTAGTGCACACAATATCTTAAATGCTACAATGAAAGGAGAATTTTCATATTTCTGCTCCATCTAAGTCCCAAATCTTATAACATCTTATTGCTGCAGTGTGAATCGAGCAGGACAGATGTAGAAGATTGACTTGTGATTTATGCTTTCTGTCATAATGTGCCAGTGAATATGCGGAAAATGTAAATTGTATTAATGAGTTACCTTAAACATGCTAACATTATTATCATTTAAGTTTAATCAGTGTAAAACTAGTTCATATACAGATCCTGTCACATGAGGTCATTTACCGATTCAAACTTGTAATTATTTTAGAAACCTAGTACTGAGTGCATGATGGGTGCCAGAAGAAGGAAAAGAAAGTGAAAAGATGGGTTAGACACTTGTGAAAAATGAGCTTCCAGATTTCCAGAACAATAGCTGTGAAGCTGGAGGTAGAAATAGGTCCTTCACCGACTTCAGCCAATTAGACAGGGCCTGGAGCTGGCTGAGCTTCAGATAAGTTTTGAGGGATGGAGTGTGTGGTTAGGGGACCCAGAGGACACTTCTGGATTCAATGTGTCTTTATAAACTCTGACTGATGAGTGTGGACTTTCTCTGCAGTTTTCTCATAAGCAATGGGATGGCTTTAGTCTTTATAGACTGGTTTGCCCAACAAACTTTAAGCATGTGGGATTTTAAATCTATTTTATTTTGTGATATAATTTATGACCTTACTGAATCGATGTCCTAAAAAAATCAGTGGGTATAGTTTCATAATGGCTTTGTAGTACAGTGTTGAAGTCAGCTTCTATCATTAATGCTTATGGAACTGTTCACAGATGCTTCAAAAAATATTAGGACCATATTGACGCAGGGTGTACCTTGGCGAATACTGGACATTAAACTGTTAGCACATATGCTGGTGTCTTTGATGCAAGCCATTTATATAAAAAGGAAGTACATGACCTTCAGAAATTTTTTTTTTTATGTAGATCCTTGGTTCTCAAAGTGGAAGCAAATCCAGATCTGAATTAAAAAAAAAAATTTGATACAGTGGATGAAATCACAAACTACCATTAATAATTTTGTTATTAATAGTTAATAATTAATGATTATATGTTTTATTGCATTCCTATAGCTATTAGGCTGTTTGACTGATCACTTGAATGGACTGGATTTAATCCAAACCTAAAAACTCAAAAATAAGTAGCATAAATAACTTAAATATAAAAACTATTTTAATGAAAGATGTGTTTTGTGAATAGAAGTTTAAGGAAAACAAATCCAAGGGCTCCACTAAATACAACCACATAAAATATTATTGTACACATTTAAGCAATTTTCCTGATACATGAATAATTTATTAAAAAAACTTTGTTCAAGAAATAAATCTGTAAAGAGTAAGTAAAATTAAGTTCGAAAACTAATACATTTATTCATTTCCAGGTCTCACAATGTGCGGAAACTGTTCGATGACAAAAGTATGTCATTTCTATGTTGCGTATCAAATATGGAAATGTGAGCACATCGGAGAGTCGGTTTTTGACACTGTCTTTCCAGTACAGAGTAAGGATCGTGTTCTGCAAATGCAGTTGCGTGCTTGTTCTGGCTTTCGGTTATGTCGCAGAAACACCTTATCAGAGAATCCGCCCACTTCAAACTGACAGAAGAGAAGCTGAACTTTGGAACTGTGAAAAGCCAAAATTCCAAGGATCAGCAGCCAAGAATGATGTGCTAATATGACTAGGAAAAAGCCAATTCAATTTAATGTTTTGCATGCAAATAGTTTTATGCTCTCCCACTGGTTTGTATTACAGGATGATTTAAAGTGGAAAAGAACAACTCTTAGATATTGAAACTTTGTGAGCATGTCTGTCTGAGTTCCAGCGCTATGCTGGCTGAATGGAAGTTGGCCACAGACGTCTGATTGGTCAGTTTTAGCTCCATGACAGAATGCTTCTGTGACCTAATTCCTTTAAATTGACCCAAGTTCAAAGTTTACAAAGTTGTTTTAGGGAATACAGCTTTGTTTGTAGAAAACAGTTGTTTAGGTGTTGATGCAGGAACGGGTGAGACGTTTTTCCATGAATTGGCTGTTTTTCTATGAATTAACCTGTTTTCCATCGCCTGCAAGTGCACTGGCTTAGCTTTTGTAATGGAAAGTGTTAGCTTTGTTTTGACTCTAAACTGTCTGTACCAAATTAGATGAGCATCTTTTGTGTAAGTTTCTGAATAGCAATATAATGTTTTATGACAGGGTTAAGTATTTTTTCAAAATGTGTATTTTATTATAAGAGATATGTAAAGTCTGTGTAGTTATCATACACAGTTTACAACATCTACCATTACGGAATATAATACTATGGAGTATAATAACACTGTTATTAGGATACTGTTATTAGGATACTTTGACTGTCAACCAAAAGGTAAATAAATAAAAAAGATTGCTGGATTGCACTTCATTTTAAGTCATCTTACTGTCACAGATACATTTTCCATTGACTGTAGATTTAAAAAAAAAAATTTTTTTTTTGTTTGTTTGTTTATTATCATTATTTGTTTGCTTGTTAGTTTGTTATTTAAAAACTGCATTAATCGACTTTTTTTTTTAACAATGATGTCTTAGCTGGTAGGTGGTAACGCACTGTCTTGCCTGACCTGTACAATATCATGGACAAAAATATTAACATAGATTATGTGAAATGTTTCACTGATTTTTGAGTCTTCATGGAGTGAAATATTTTATAGGTGTTAAATATTTTAACAAATATTTTATAACATATATGTTCTCTAATAAATAGTCTATAATAAACATTATATTTATTTATTTGTTTATTGTAATTTTATGCATTATATACACTTAGCTGCATCTCAAAACCAGTTGGAGATTTTGTTAATGTAGATAATAATTCTTGGAATTATACTAATAGAAAAAATTGCTTTTTTTTAAGTTTTTTTTTTTTTTTCAATAGAAGAAGCGTCTTCGTTTCATATTATTCTGTTACCTGAAATATTCTGTTACCTGATTTTACATAGAAACTTTAGTGTCCCCCCCAGAGGGACAACCGAAGAACCTAGTGGTTCTATATTTAACCTTTTTAGTAAAGTGTGTTAAATGCTTACTCACTTTCAACCCTGATATTATCATTTTTGACGCTTACTGTAATTATCTATTGAATATCAACAGAATGAAAAACAAAAAATAATGTATTAGTATTGAAAGGTTTCTGTGGACGGTTTTGGGTATTTGTGTGCGTTATAGTCATTCTAGAGTGTACAACTGTGTTTAGAGGCTAAATATTGGTGTACACCACCACAACAACACACACAAACACATAACCAGGTGTTGGCATCCAAGCCAAAAACAACCACATAAAATTTAAATAACAGAATTGGGTCCTAATTGTTTTTCTGGTATTTTAAGACAAAATGGTGACCTTGGGCAAGAAAAGCAGGATTAATTTTGTTTATATAATGCCAAACAGCCTGTTTTTGATTTTACTCCTTTTTGTTGTTGTTGTTTTTAAATGGGTACTGAAGCTGCTTTCTCACTTTGCATCCAAGTGAATACCTGGATAGTGCACATGCAGAATCGTGATACCTAAGGTTAATAATTATTGTGAATTATTTAGTCATCCATCATAAAGCATGTTATTCATTAACAGTCATTAAATAGTCATTAATTACTTTTCAGTTCCAAGAGTGAGAAATGTAAGTCTGGATCTACTGCTGGTTTCTGGGAATTTAAGAGGGTACTACTATTACTTTTTCCTTCACAAATATGGAGCTTCATTTGAGACTTCTGTGGAAGACAGTGGAAGACCATGAAAACTTACAACAAGGCTAAAAGTCTCTACATTTTGTATTAATTTATTTGCATAACATGCAAATTTAGTTAGGAGAATCTGTTTTTGGTTAAAAGCTGTGGCTTGTAATCGAGACATGGCTAAATTATGCAAGTGAGCAGAAATCAATTAGCATTGCACTGCTGTTACTATTGCAAAAGTATTTCATGGCTGGCCATAAGATCACTGACCAAGAAAGAAAAGCAACCCTAGTTAAATCTGCTGAATGAGCCAATGAAATTCACTCAACCTAATTTTATGTGTCATTGCAGACTGCAGTATTGTTGTCTCTTCTCCACGGGGAATTAAACTGATGCTCCCATAACTTTATTAGTCAATAGAAGACCAGCATGGAAAGGAAAACAGTGTTGGATTATGGAGAGCTGTGATTTCTCTCTGGAGGCTGGAGGGCTCTATAGCCATGCAATACAAGATTCCATCTGAGAAAGGGGTTATGGAGAGATTAGCCCGTATTGTAGGCCTCCTAACCACTGCACCACATGAAAGCGGATGATTGTATAAACAGATTGCTCTGCATCAGTTGTGAGAGTGAGAATTTTTTCGTGATGCCACACTGATACAGCACATCAAAACACAGCCATATCACTCTGTTCTGTAACAAAAAGAGCCTTTGTAGTACTAGTGTTGATGACGTGAATGTTGTACATTTCTATATCTGAGTCTACGTGCACTAGAAATATACAGCAACACTAATAATAATGGTCAACAATGATATATAACTAGAAGGCATAATAATTCCATGTTATTTAATTTTCAAATTTGTCTTGCTCCCTGACAATAATTGCCAGTTTTCTTGGCATCATCAAGCTAGTCATTATGAAACAGCATGGCATATTGTTTGTTTAAAAGATCATAACTTAACCACCATTCAGGCAGCGGGTTTAATCCAGAGATGTCTAGGCTTGTTTGAAAGCTACAACACAGCTCCAATTCTCCAAACCTTGGCTGTGTGATTAGGCACATGTGGAAGTCATTGCTTTTGCTTCTCCTGGCTTCCAAGAGTTGTATCAAAGAGATGCTGACAGTCCCCATATAACATAATCCTTTGTGAGAGGAAATCATACAAAAAGATCCAGCTTGACTGCTTGGCCCCATGTGTAGAGAGTGAAATGCAGAGCAAGCTTAATAACATACATTTTTCAGTGGAGGTGTTAATTGGGATAATGCACGTGAAGATATAGGCTTGAGGAAGGAGTTGAACAAGTGCATAGCATCATGTTAGAAGCATTTTAAAGAAGATGACACATATATATGACAAAGTAAGTCTTTCTTGAAAATCACTGGACTGCCTTTTTTTGAGCTTACTCCTCGTCAATAACAGCATTGCATTACATTTTCATATCATATCCACTATCTATAGCAGTACCAAGTGTAATTTGGGCAGCAGTGCACATCCCCACTAAGGTGATTGCCTCATAGGAAAATGTGTAAGCAGTCCCGACCTCCTCTTCGCTCTCAAGCCACATGATGGAGGGTTAGGAAAACTAATCATGACCAAAAGAGCGAGAGGTTATGTTGAAGCAATTAGAGCTTGGTGGTGGTCCCTGCATCACCCTATAAACCAACAGATCTAAACCAGACATCAGGACCAGGGCACAGAGGGCACAAATGAATAATAAGTAGACATAATATCTGCAGGACACCATGTAAGCTAAGATATTATAATTCCTATTTAATTTAGTTGGATATATTTGTGATTACTTGTGATTAGTTCAAGGCAAATTAGTCAAATATCAATAACCATTTGGCAGGTGAAACCACCCTTTTTGAGATGAGTCAGTGTTGTCTTGTGAGAAGAAAGATATTCCTCTGTTCTTTGTCTCTTTAGTGACATTTCACATATGAAAAAATTAACTTTTAATGACATGCACTATGTTCAAAGTTAGCATACTTCTAGCATTACATCAGAATTTTCAGTTATCTCTGCTTTCATGTTGTATTAAAGAAAATATATCATGGCTGTGATGCATTTCTTTTCATTAAAACAAATCAGGAAAATAAGTTCAATGATGAATGGCGACACAAGGTTTTAATAGTGGTAGAATTACACACCTATATAGGTTTTATATAATTTCTGATTTTATCCTGCTATTGTCTGAAAGGTGGGTATTAAACATATGACTCAATTTTTCCATGCAACCAAGAAAGTCAGTACATACAAAAGCTAAAGGAGTTTATAGAAGTTTTTAGAAGTTTATTCAGTGCAATTTTCAAAATGTTGGGTTGCCAGTGATTGAAAAATGATGACACGTAGGGAAAAATATTTGTTACATCATCACAATGGAAAACCTCATTTACTTATACATTGAAATTGGCCATCCACATCAACACTTCATTTGCACATTGCCTTAACCTCACCTCATGTAAATATGACCAAGACTACATTTCCAGGTATTTATGTCTCAATGAGAGATTTAATATTTCCAAATTTTATTTTATAATTGAAATTTATTCCAATCTTATACAATATTACACAAATATCTCCCAAGCATCTATATACTCCTTGTGTATATTTATATGTTAAATATAAAAGGCATCTTTTTGTAGTTTTTTAAAAACATTATTATGACTATGATTATTATTTATTATTATAGTGTTACACACTAAGAAAATCTTGAAATGGGTTATAAGTTGGACAATAAGTTTCTGTCAGGTTTTATGTACTCCTGAAAAGAGCCACTTAAAAACCAGTTTCACATTTAACCTTCTGCATATAAACTGCTATTCTTTCTTTAGCCTTGAATAGCAGCCAGCTCTCACACATGGAGAAGGCATAGAGGGCAATTAAAAACACACTGTATTTGTAAAGGTGGCCTTTCGCACACACGCTTTTGAAGCGAGAGCGTCTGCTAAAGAGATAAAGAGTTTGCTTAGCTTCTGTTACACTTTGGCCACCGTCAGGCACAAATTACACATCCGTTCTCTCGAACCCACCTACCGTTTATTTGCTTTCACAGCTTAGGAGAGGCCACACGTTCGGTTGTTAGAGGTTAATTGTTGCCTGCACCTGTCTCAGCCGAGCCTGTTTGTTACAAAATCTGCTACTTCATTTTGAGACGGAGGGGAAACATGCGAGGTAAAAAAGGGAGGCCTGGAATGAAAGCATTAAATACCTCCTCCACATCCCTCCCCTCCTTCAAGCCTTTGCTCTGTCAGTCTGAATCAACCGTTTTACGGAAGATAAATTGGTAAGTCAGGAGGTAATCCTACACCACATTTACCACCAATAGAAGAAGTATGATGAAGTGAGCCATTTGCTTCAGGTAAACTAATAAACTCATTCTTCTAACTAACATATGACTTCAGACTCAAATCAGTTATAAAGCACAAGTTCAATTTTCTTCTGTGGTGGATAAAAACTAGACACTTATACCTTAGATGCAAAAAAGGTTTCTGTAAAATATTGAATAAATCCTTTCAAAAGAATATATAATTGACATTGTTTTCACTTCAGTAAATTCTTCATTTCTGTTTTTATTATTTAGAATTAAGAAAACAGTTTCTGGTGGCTTGCATTTTACTAATCAAAACGTAATTGATGAAATCGCTCATGCTATTATCGTTTTTAAGTTTATTTGACCTTTTTCAGTTGTGTGTTGTCTGAATTTTTTTTTTTTAGCTGAAAACCTGAAAGTACTGAATGCCATATAAAAAAAAGTGAGCTATAATTCTCTCACTAAAATATTTATTACCTCTCCAGCAAGTGGTTATTTTTTTGGCAACATTGTTTTCATATATCATACGCAGAACATTCAGAAATGAATCTGTTTCATTTTTTCCATGGTAAGCCATGCCATGCTGGAGCACATTGACTGTGCATCGATGACTCCCACAAGAGTGCAGCTATCTGATTTAACAAGAAGTAGAAATGACATCTAAATCAATAGGTTTTAGTAACTGCTTTTGTTTTAATGTTGGAGTGACTTGGAGTTTTACTGCCAGGCGGCTTTCTGACTGCAGACTTTCCTCTTTAGAGGCCTAAAACACGCACCAAATGTTTCACATTACCGGTGTGAAAATCCTCCTATTCTTTTGCCTTTTCTTTTTTCCCCTTTTTTTTTTACAAGCCCATGCATCCGTGGAAACTTGATATTTCATATTTCATTCTGGTTTGCGGATGTCATTGTGAGGGACGCTGGTTCACATGCAACTGACCGGCCGGCCTCTTTGATCAGCTTGACCACGACTAATCACAAATGGAGAACAAATGAAAGAAATATTGACAGATTTCATGGGAATTGGCAGGATGGCTTAAACTTTCCAATTCCAACGTGCAAATGGTCAATGAGTGCTTACCGATGGAGGCAGTGGACTTTTCAGCATGGGGTTAAGTGCAGATGTCCTTAAAACGGTTAGAAATACTGGGGGTACAAAAGCAAGTGTGTTTTCTTTCCTGGGTCTCCAGAGGATTTTTATGGCGGCTAATGTGAGCACAGGGAGAAATAAGTGTTAAGTAAAATACAAATGCCTTGACGTTTAAAAAGAGAGCCAAAGAAATAGTAAGTGAGACCACAACATTTATATAAATACACATTAAAAAAGAAATAGGTAAATTCTGCTTTAATATTCAAAGCTACTATTGTCTTGATTTTTTTTTAAATATAGTAGCTTATGCTTATGACAAATAATGTTAAAATATAAAACCACAACTAAAAAGGTCAAGTTATTGAAATAATGAAATATAATGATGTTATTGAAATAATAAAGTGTTCATAAATTATATTCTAAAGTCAGTCCAAAATGTCAGAAAAAAAGAAAAGGGTTTCAAAGTAGTGCAGTAGTCTTTTGGGACTCTTCTGGAAAAGTCTTTGTTTATGCGGCCGAACATGTCCAACAAGATACTAACTTCCTTATTCTCAAAAATGCACACTCGTACTACATTTGAGCTCCCTGACTGATTTACTACCAAGCAGATTTGGATAAGCAAAGCATTTCCACATTTTTATGTGCTCTGGATGATCTAAAACAGTGCAGCACCAACAAAAATTGAGGTGTCCAGAAGTGACTCTCCCAGCCCACATGGTTTTCGCATAACATTTCTAAAAGGTCGCAGCTTTTTTCTGATCATAGATGCCAGTGCCAGGTCACGCCTGGTCACAGCAGCAGGTGACTGGAGTGAGGTCATTATGTGGTTGTTAGGGTGATTTGAAACCTCCAAGCAACTGGAGGTTTGGAGGTGAGAGCCATCACACACCCTGAGAGTGTGTTTGTGTTTTTTCTTTACATGACTGTGAATGTTGTCTCACACCAGGCTCGCGTTTTCAGCCTAACTGGCGTTAAATGTGTCCCATCTTCTAAATAAAAGAACCAGCACAAGCAACAATAACTCATGGTTATTTAGGAAGTCCCAGAACAGGATGTACTCTTTTCATGGCTATCTCAGACAAAACCACTACTTTTGTTATTTCTCTACTTGCGCTAAATCAGGGAATTACAAAGTGCATGTTATGCTTTTGTTTCAATTGTTCACACAGATGTTTTCCCTCAGCCAAATTGCTATTCATCTCTTTACATCTCTTTTTCACCCTTGCAATTTTAGCTTCTTCACTGCAACTCATAGAGACATGAAGACCATGACGCTCTTTGAAATTCTTCCAACTGTGTAAATACACTTGTTCTCCATGTACAACGTTCTTCAATTGTTCTTCTGGAGACCTCTATAACAAGAGTTTCACTTTTAGAAATAATTCCAAACTAGATCTAGAACTTGCAGATTATTAAATGCTGTGTTTAACAGGGGTATTAAAAAAGTTTTACTATCAAATAATGGCTTTGTGAAAAGCTGCCTCTGGACTGGTGTGTGGAGAAAAGAAAGAAAACAGTGGTGATGGCTCATAATTTTAGTTTTTTTTATATGGAACACCAGAACTCAATCTGGGTGTCATCTTTTCAAAAGTCATTGGCCGAGCCAGAGCCAATACATTCTCTATGCCCATTATTCTGCAGATGGGCTGTGAATTGCTGCAGTACAGACACTATTTCTGAAAAGAATATGTTTCAGATTCCAATGAACAATTGTACTACAGTATGTATGTGCCAATAGCTGATTTGTTTTCTGCAATATAGTTTAATCAGCTGGATCCAAAGAAAACCTAATCATAAAATTAAATCAAATATTTACAATGAATAAAATCAAGTGCCACAGAGAAATGATATTCTTGAAGCATTTTGTTTGTATTAATTGGTAAACTATATAAAATAACATATTTCTGTATAGAATAATTCCCACAGGATTAACATCAATCCCCACAGATAAAGTGCTTCTGTCACTAACTCAATTCATTCAGCCAAACATCAGAGGCAGCAGGAAGTAACTTCGACAAGTTCAGTCACTGCATACCACACTACGAATATCTTACCACACTCCTGGTGTAACCAAGGCAAACCAGATGGTCTGAGAAGAAGGGCTCTGAATCTGACAGTCATAGGACGTTACAGTTTGTCATGGACAAAGATCAGAGAGGGCAAAGAAAACACACATGGACTACCATAGTCAAAGAAAACCTGCGTGCAAGAACTTCAAACGGTGTAGATGACTTATTCCAAGGGACAGATGACGTCCATGGATGTCTCTTTTATAATAGCTTTTATACATACCAAGACATCAACTGGCAATATATCAAAGGTAATGTATAACTGGATAAATTTTATTTAAAAAAAGCATCCAATATCATTGATACATTGCTCTTTGGAAGGTATAAAAGTAAACACTGTAAACACAACTATAAAGTTGTTTGGTGCACTGGAAAAGATAAAACATAAAACCTGACTGTATAAATATTCATGGTTTGAACTAAAAAACCTGTGTTCAAATTTCCTCAAGCATTCCAAAGACATGCAAATCTATTTAGTTCTACACAGCGTGCTCATTTAATGGCCAACCACCTGGCCTTGGTGCTTAAAGTGTGCGGGGGAAAAGCTAATTCCTCTTTTGGAATGTCAGATGGGATCTCAAGACTGTGCACCTGATACTAAAAAGAAGTTCACAGGGCTCTACTATAAGACAGATAGCTCCCATGAGGATGACCTCAGTTTCTCTGACTTGAATGCTACAATGCACCATTTTTTCATCCAGGTTGCTGGCACATCTATAACAACCTCCCACTTCGAGTCTCTGAACCTGGCAGGGGAGAAAATACATAATTCTAAAGCTGGTCAACAACAGTTGTCCCCTTAATCCCCCGCTGCGACATTTTTGTGATGGAACCAAGCAACAGCCAGAAGCTTCTGGAGATCAAGAAGAGATGATGGGTTAGTGGTATCTTGAGAAGAACTCAATCAAGGTGATTTTCTTTGCTCACCTGGCTCTAGGTTCATGGATACTGTTCATGAACATTTTCAACATGGTGCTCAAACCCAGGGCAGGTACTTGTTCTTCTCAGAGTGCATAACTTGAAGAGGCCTATTCTAGATCAAGGCCAATGCAGACTCCATCAAAGTAAAAGCAAAGAATGGATCTCTGGCTAACTGCCACCTTCCAGGGTCCTTCACCCCTGGACTCTAACTCTATCAAGTGTTCTATTCTCTGTTCTGTTCTAACTCTATTCCTTTCTCAGGTGTTGGAGGCTCCCCGCTCGTCATTTCCTCAGCCCTTAACACCTATGAAACTGAACAGCCAGGGTGCCTGCTGGATGCCCCTAAGGCCTGTATTACTGCTCGGGTTTACAGAGATTTGAAACAATGGTGTCATAAAGATTACACGATTCATACACCTTTCTATAAAAAAAGAGCCAAAGATTCAAATGTCAGGGCCATTACTTCAGCAGGTCTTTCTCATTAGCAATGAAATGTAATACTGTTTTATTAACTGACTGGGGAAAGAACTAGACACTTCCTCTGCCTTTTGCCAGTGTTAAACTGGGAAAGTCATGGATTTCTTCTAATCCTCTCTACTGTTTATTAACATTTATTAGTGCAGCCCAGGTGGCAATATGGTGAATGTGAAAGCCCATGCATGATGCATTGTACTGCCATGGGTGAAGGTGAGGCAAAAGCTTCAAGACATCAATAAAACTCATATCTTTCACATGTAGAAATTCCAAACTATCAGTCACACAGCAGGCTGGAAGGCTTCATGTGCATTTCTTCAAGATCTGATCGCACATGAAGAGCATACACCATGAGGAACATGTGTTCTCAAAATGTGTGACACTTTACCCATGCACATTACATAGAGCACTATTTCAAAGTGCCTTCTCTGGCATTTATTGTTCCTACCCACATTGTGTATTGCATTACAAAAAAACCCACCAAAAAATGTTTGATCAGGTTGCACAAGGTACGTCTGCCCTTAGATAAAATATTTTGGAATTTTTGTTTAAATGTTTGTAATCCACCAAACATCTGAATATCACATTATATAAAATGACAGTGATGATAAAATAAAAAAAAAAAAATAGGTTCAGCATGATCATTTTAACTTGTTCCTAATGTGATGCCTTCTTTTTCTTCTTCTGCTTATTCTTATTATTATTATTATTTCATTTTATTTTTTTATTATTGTGACTGCAGCACCTAAATTCTTTCATACAAATGTGATATTGGCTGGATGATGTGAGACAGGGACTCTCAACCCCAAGGCGCTGATGGAGTTGCAGGAGATATTTACCAGCCGTTATTTATAATGTAGTTCTGTACACATAAACTTATTGATTTATGGAATATTAACTCATAATTAATATTGCCAGGTTATAATTATTAACATTTTATTAACCTTCTTTCAAAATTGGAGATCCTCTTTAGCCGAGTTTACAGCGGAACATCATGGCAGCATTCAGAATGGCTGTTTAAAGTAAAAATAAGCATATTTTATATGACGCATGCATGTGATTGTAATTGCCACAAAAATGAAAATCGTATTGGATTAATTAAGCCATATGAGATCACATGCAGTTATGCATGTTTATAATATTTACAGAGATTTGCACATTATATTTACTAAGCCAGTGCATGAAAGCACAAAGTGCTCCATGCTGCGACGTTTCTGCTGTAAAATGGGCTTTATGGTCATGAAAATACTACGTGAAATGCAATACGTGATCCCGACAAACCCAACCGTTTGCTGGCACTTATTTATTGGATGCAGGGTTCAGTGCCTTTGTGTACATCAAATCAAAGTAATATTAATTTTAGGGTCTTAAAATGGGGTCACTGGCCAAAAAAGGATGAGAACCCCTGATGTAAAGTGACCAGATGACTGGGTTTCACTATCATGCACAACTTGTTGGCACCTGTATAAATACATGGTGCAGGCCTGTGAGAGAAAGTTTTGCTCTGCTGTAATCTGAGCATCCCATGATACAGACATTATGCTTCCACCAGACCTAAACAGTGTCAACGATTGAAGTGAGTGTCCCTGCTTATCCCGAGTTGAACATCAAAATGCCTCCATGAGGTTAATGGAAGCATAAATATATTCTTTGTGTCTAAGATACAATATAAAAATCCCTGTATGGTCCAAATCTTGTGTTTGATCAACAACCAGCTGGGGTACCTCTTTAAAATTCCCCAACACCTGTATCTCAGAATATTTTGCCATGCTCCACTGATGGACTAGTTACACCAAGGGGCTTTTTGAGTGAAGCAAATGGCCAATCATTCACAGAAGAAAATCTCAGAACCCCTTTCCATAAGAGTCCATGGCCCATACATGAACCCTAGTCCTATTGGGGCTGTGTATAATTGTTTGAATGCAATGTGCTTTGGGTACATAGAGGCACTGATTAATGCTTTGACAGGCTTTGAAGATTTAGACACAGTTGTGTATCTTCTGCGCTGTCTCTGGGTCAGTAGCATTTACATCATGGATATGTGCTATAGTGATGTTTGGAGATGTTGGTGCTTGATAATGCAATGTTGACAGTTGTCATGGTAGGTGCAAACATGGCTTAGATTTAAGGCAGAAATATTTTGTGTTTGCTGTTTTCAACACAACTAAGTGTAATACCAGCGTGGAAAAAAACAGGCACAAGAGTGGGAAAAATATTCAGAAATACTTTTAAATATTCCAAGTAACATTCATGGAAAATGGTTACAAACTGACAGGGTGGAAAAAAGTACTGAGAATTTATACTTGCGAAGTATACTTTTAAGTGAAAGTTTAGATACTGTGTTAGAGACTTACTCAATGAAATGTGGAAGTATCCAGCCACAAATGCACTCAAGTGAGAGTCAGAAATTTGCTACTTTTAAATGTGCAAGTTAATGATTGAACGGTTAACTAATGATTAGTGTATTAATGATCAAAAAGGTTAAAAATGGTTTTAATTGGAAGTAAAATATTATGTAAACAACCAATATTTTCCATTAGCTAGAAGTTGAATTGCTGCCTAGCCTACTGGAATTGATGCTAGTCTGACCTAGCATTTGCAAAGAAATCAGGCTAACTAAACTAGCAAATTGACATTAGCGTAACTTAACATACTTTTTACATTTACAGCATTTGGCACCCTTATCCATAGCAACTTACATTTATCTCATTTTATACAACTAAGTAGTAGGGTTAAGGGCCTTGCTCAAGAGATTTTAACTCTCACACTTCTGTTGGTGTGTAACTCTGTAACTCATACAATCAGTAGTCCAAGATTTTAACCACTGAGCTACCGACTATTTTCACAATATATAATAATTTTACACTCCAACATAATCTAACATTTTAATGACGTAGGGCCAGGGACGCTCATCCTCAAGTTCAACACTGCAGTTCATTTTCAAATATGCGTGGATAGCTATAGTGCTAACTACAATGTGTAGCAGGAGATCACAGCAGATGTCCCAGTTGTTGATTCTGCATTAATGAATTTGATTAGATGTTTTAAACTGAAATGTAAATAAAATGCACAGGAGCACATTGTATTGACCTATAGCCTACAGTCATTGTCTTTATGAAGAAAAAGAGGCATTTGAGATTTGTAACAAGTGCTTTGAAGGTTTAAATAAAAAATTATAAGGAGGAAAAGTTTTTATTTTTTATTTTTTTTTTTTACCTATCTTCCACCCCTGCAATACTATAATTAATAATTAATTCAATACTGCAAAAATATTATCATAAAATACACACATATCTATTACAGTGTATGGTTTCGGTAATGGAGTGAGAATTGCCGGTCCTGGATAGAAGGTATAAAAATGTTAACAGCTCATTTGTCATGAATGGGCTACACGTGCTAAAGTACTTTCAGACTGATAGTGCATGTTCTCATTCCGCAACTGCGCTATACGCTCCGGGGAATTATTAAGGGATACTAGAGTTTATATCTGTACTTGAAATGGGCTATAAAATCCTCAATGATACCAAGCTGTGCAGGGGCTTATTTAACAGCTTTATGAAAGCTTTATATACTGTATGTGTTTACCTAAAGGAAAAATACAGCAATATTTTTTTCCATTCATATGTAGAAAAAGATTTCCAAATGTTTAAAAAATTATTATTTTTCTGCATTCTAGAAATTTTTTTTCCCCCAAATCATCATCAGAAAAAATCGCTCAAATGTGTGTGGTCAAAATGATTATGCAATTTATTCGGTTATCTGTTACAGTTTATCTATTAAACAAGATTAATAAGTTTTATCTTGGAAAATACAGGTAGCATTTGTTTACAAAACAGCCGTGTTGAAGAGTACCGTTTCTTTTTAGCAGAAATCTATATTTAACATCAAACACAGAACTGGGACATGCAGTGTATTCAGCCTTTTCCTTGTGTATGTGTAAATATAAGTCTAAGGGGTCTGAGTACTCTTGGTTCTTTTCTCACTATAACTAAACTGTTTACATAAGTAGTGGTGATTTCATATTGATTTCATAAAACATTTTAAAATTCCACAACAGCATTTCTTTAAATTAAGTTACACGTGTAACAAGAAAAAATGACGACAACAAAGAGCTAAATACCAAACTGGAACCAACATGAGCAACTTTAAAGAAATAAAAATCGCAAATGAACTTTTTGCAATTGCAAGATTGTTTTTTTAAAAAAAGTTGGTCATTTCTGTTTTGTACACACACTAGGCTATTTGTTGACATTTTTTACAAAAGAACTGGAAAATGTGTTTTTCAAGTAATATTTAGAAATTTCTGAGAAAAACCAACATGTTTTGGCAATTCGCAGAATCCAGGAGTTTTCCACACAGTTTCCTGTATCATCACTCTTTGCTTTGTCAACTTGTTTAACTGAACACACAGCTTATTGACAATTAAAAAAACTTCACAAACATCTAATTCTATAGTAGTAGCAACAAATTTAAGATTCTATTATGTAAACTGAAGTATGTCAGTGTTTGTCACTACTGTTGTTCTATTAGATACTGTTATTCATTTAAATTTCTTTTTCTTTGGAAAAAGGTACTACACAACCTCCTGTCACACTTTCCCCTTCAGGCTAAAATTCCATTCATGTGTTTATGTCGAACAACATTTTTAAAGAAAGCCAGCTGAGAAACAAACTAACACTAAACCAGTTTGAACCTTCCTGTCTTAATGTCAGCTTATCTCTTTTACAATGGACTGAAAAGCCTTGTTACATGCTTCTCTGACACTTTTCATTAGCACTAACACTAAACTAATAGTGAAAGACAAGCAGGGGAAAGCCCAGCCCAGCCTCTTAGCTCAGTGCAATTTATCATAAGCCGAGGGTGGGGGGGCATCATGCTTTATTCCAATAAAGCCTTGTGAAACCAGAGCTGATTTCTTGCTAAATTCCGACATTAGTCACAGGTCCGTATTTCAGGATTTGCAAAGACTACAACTAGTAATTGCCTGGGGAGTGAGAGAACCTGCTTGGATTATTGAACTTCTCGATCTAGGCATGTTTGTTTAGACCACACTTTATAAAAAAGTGGTGAATGTTATACAATCACTTTGACTTTTACAAATTTGTGCTGTTTTCTTTGTTAAAATTCACGAGTGAAATGAAAGGATCGTTCCTGCTGATGACACAATGAGCGATTTACGTCAAGTTTGCAATATGAAGGTAAATAGTTGATGCATGATCTGAAATGGTCTAATGGTTACCATGCCAGAGTTTAATTGTTACTTACTTTTGCCCAAGAGATTCTTCACATAAAATATCACTTTTCATGAGTTTCAATGAGAAGGCACACAATAGTGAGGCTTTTTTTTTCTTTTTTGGCAGAGAAGCACTTAAGGTTAGTGTTGATATTTGATAGAACTTCTAATCGCTGTTTGGGGAAAATGGCGCCTGTCTAAGCACTCTTGGATTGAGTTCCGTTTGCTTCCATGCCATTTTTGGTTCTCGCATATACAGTATCTTCCACCCCCACTTCAATGGCAAGCCGAATACTCTTTAATTATTCTCCCAAGTTGTCAGCACTGTACTCTGTACCTTAATGCAACCTCTCAAGAGGATGTGATCATTTGCAATTTTAGAGGAGGCATCTTATTTCTATCCACAGTGAAATGTTAGTGTCCCCACTGCACCATGATTCCTCTTGGGCACGGTAACCAAAACAATTTAGCCAGCCCTTCTCCTGTGGTTTCACTGAAAACCAGACTGCTTTCATAGACCACACTTAATAACCGTCCAGCAAGAGTTGAACTCTGAGTGAACCAAATGTTAATGATTACAGCAAAGATACAGGTATTAAATAAGATGTGGGTGCTTGGGAAACTCCAGGGGTCTTGTTATGTGATTTCAAGCATTTTATGCAAGAGATCCTTCAAGGAAAAGAAATCAAACATAATAATGTTTACTGTGAGCTCAAACCACAGCTAATTTCCTACAGTCAGCAAAAAAAATTGTTTTTATCAAGGCATGGACTTCCCCCAAAACTACACCAAGACAGATCAGGGCCAAATCTGAAGATCCTTTTCTAGCATGTGATGAGCGAGTGATCAGGGTTTGACAATGGGAATCATATGATCAATGTGAACAGGGTAAGAGTGTGTGCATGCCTTTCAGCACCTTGGGAAAAAAAGACAAACAGAAGAGGCAAAATACAACATTGCGACACGGGTTACTTGAATCCTCAAATGCAAGTCAGAGCAACTCTGGAACTGCGGCCTGTAATAGCTTGTTAATGGTGATGGGAAGTAAAAGTAATGGGTTTGACTCTGGTGTGGTGATTAATGAGTGTGACTTGACAGTGCACAGTCAGGCTAGGCTCTATCAAACACCTGGGGAATATAGATCTGCTGTTATCAGACGATCAGAGAAAGCTTGTCCAGTGGCGCACGTCTAACGGGTGGAGTTGAGACTTGTAGAGCGCTGCAGCCCTCAAATAGGTATTCATAAGAGATTTGTTTGGATTTTGGATACATGATATGCGCCTGCCAAAGAGAAATTGCTGTTTGAGAATTTGAGAGGAAGGAAGTATCGGCCTCGTTTAGGATGTGCTCGATTTATAGTGTCTCTCTTTCGACTTTGGTGGTGTTCCTTGGCAGAGTTCACAATATATGTGAACGAGGGGCACAAATGATTTGACTTGGAACACTTTAAGGGTTATTCTTACTTCCTTGTATATAAGAACGTCCTTAATTGTTGAGAAGGGTTCTATATGGACCCCTGTCTCATAAGGAAACACTCATTAACATGGAACCATGAAGGTTTCCATATAAAAGGACAACAAAAGATGCCTTTATTGGAAAAAAAACTGTGAATGACTTGCATAGTTATCTTTTTAATTAACATGTAATCTTCATTAAACCTCATAGCAGACTTTCTGTATGGAGTTTCCTCTGGGTGCTCTGGTTTCTTCCCACAGTCCAAAGACATGCAGATTAGGTTAACTGACTACTCTAAATTCCCCGTAGATGTGAATGTAGGTATGAACGGTTATTCGTCTCTGTGTTAGCCCTGCAACTCACTGGTGACCCGCCCAGGGTGTACCCCGCCTCTCGCCCAAAGTCCGCCGGGATTGACTCCAGCTTCCCCAGCTTGACCCTGACAGACAAGCGCTATAGATAATGGATGAATGGATGGATGTAATCTTCAAAGATTAATTGACATTTTTTAACAGCAGATACCAACAAATTAGCACCAGTATTTCTAAGCATATCAGAAATATTTAAATATAAACATCTTTAATGTGTTTCACTGTGAAGTGTTCCTTTAAGGTTTGTAGATTTAACTTTTGTTTATCTAAATGCACGACTAAACAGAACACCAAATTGACATATCTCTCTGTGAAAGTTATTCATTTTCATTCATAAAAGATTTCCTTTTGGTTGCACAACATACATGCACACGTTTTATGAATACTTTTTCCTTAACACCATTGGATCCACAGTACAAGCTGCAAAGTGCTTAAAATAAACTTCCATATCTTTTGTTTATTTAGGTAACCGAGAGGTTTGCAAGACACTGCAACCAAATGTAACATTGCATTTTACTACACAGGTGCATTTTCAATATGTTACAGTTTTGCTCAACGAATGAAGAAAGTGTGAACGTTCTTCAGGTGTGTCAGTCACAAAAATGAAGCGTGGGAGAAAATGTATCAACAGGCATGTTGCATTGAGGAAAGCCAAATCACGCACATCCGTCAACTCTCCCGCTGTGTCAGATGTGTTTCCAGAGTGTTGTTTTAGCGGGACAGAACACAGCTCTCCTTATGTGAAGTGTGGACAGGTTGCCACTAGCTAGCTTATAATTCACGGCTCATTGTTTGAACTGCAAAGCAAGACCTCGCGATGACACAAATTCCTCCGTTTAGCTGAGTCATGCCTCTGAGCCAAGACCAACTTGTTGTTCTAGAAAAAGAAAACACAAAAACCTAAATGATTCTCCAATTTATCATCTTCTGCAGGACATGAGTGTTTAGTCACGCGTTTCTTTTTCATTGTTTCGCCAGTATGTGCTATCAGCTCTGATCTGACTTCGACTTCTCCATCGCTAACAGAACTTACAATGTATAAAGCTCCGACTTTTTAAATATAGACTCTCCTTTGCATTTATGATGGAGAGTATATGAGTACCTTTGTGCCAAAAAAAAGGTTTTATTCCTTTGCGCAACTGGGAGAGAAAAGTTACATTGATTCCAGGTGTCACCTTTTGCTGGTGCTGTCTGCTGAGGAGCAGATCATTTTAAATCTAAGCTCTTTGCCCTGGAAATGTTGTTTATCAGGCTGTTTCAGTACAGTCCTGCGTGTGATTTAGTGATGTGAAACTGACCACAATGCTGAGACAATGGCCCAAGATAAGCCTTTTTTGGTCTGATTCATGGGTGCAGGTGGGAAGTACTTGCTCTTTGCCAGCGCAGATGAGCTGATGTAATCATAATGAACTCGTAATGTCATAACACTTGACAGCAAAATCTTGTAACGTGTGCTCTTCTTTCCAGCGTTTCATACTGGAATTAATCAAAATCGCAAAAAAAAGACAAAAAAAACAAACAAAAAAAAACCCCATTGTAGTTTATCATGCACTGACATGTTGTTTTTTGTGCATAAGAATGACATGGGGTTTATAGATGTATCATTTAGGACAGAGTAGGCCTAAAGTAAGCATACCTCTTCAATGAATCCTTAATATTTTTTAATAAAGTTGTCCTCATATGTCACCATGAGTATGTTTGTTATTCCTGCTCAAAGCTCATCGAGTGCCTTGATGAGGGATGCCCATGTCAATTTGCTAGCTGTTACACGCAATGTAATTATTTACTCAGGGTCCTATCCAAATGCCATTCATTCACCCTGATGGTGTCTTTATTAGCAACAAGTTGTCACAAGTATCAAACACATAAAATGTTACATAGGCCTACACATCTGGGTTCCATGGGGTTGGGGGATGGAGGAAAAATCCCCTGCTGAATCCATGCTCGCTAAAAAAAAAACAAGCAGGATTCATCTACTTCAGACAAAGAGTGTGGGATGGTCTGAGATGAGGTGCGTGTACAGAGGAATCAGTAATAAATAATAGTCAAAGCGAGCTGCCTTTGTGCTCAATAATACAACAAGCCAAAGGGTTTAGCTGAGCCTGTAGAGAAAGGAATAATAACTCTACCTGCTGTATAGTTTGTACTGTAGAATGGCAACTGAATTCTCAAAAAGAACAAGCGCTCTTGGTTGATCACTTATTACAAATCTGTCGTTACACCTAAAACAACATAAGCCCAGGGACTAGATCAGATTACAAGGGTTTGACAAAGCATGGCACGGTGCCAAGTCTGCAGTCTCGCTTTAATACTTAGCCTTTATTATATATATATAAAAAATAAATAAATAAATAAATATATATTGACCTTTATATTAAAAGCTACCCACATCAGGTTTATACTATAATGTAGTTTAAATTATAGCAGAATGTAATAATTATTTATCAAGAAAAAAATTGACCAGGCATGATTCTGCTAAATCCAGAGGATACTGGATTTCTGCCATTTTATTTAATTTAAGAAGGTACATTATTATTTTTTGTTGTTGTTACTTCACACCATCTGTCCAAGAACATAAACATATTGTTTTTCAGCATTTTTAGATTATTCACATAAGCCACATGTCCAATTGTTAAATGATTTTAGTTGATTATCAGTTGATGGGCAGAAAGAATATTCCTTATTTTAAGATTTATATTTATTGATTAATATGTATGAATAAATCACTACTTTTTCCACCTTTTATTTGATTAATTTGATTGACAAATATTCACATAAGTGCAAATACTGTAAAACAGTGTGTGTGTGTGTGTGTGTGTGTGTGTATGTGTGTGTGTGTGTACACATATGGGACTATTCCCCCCAAAAAAGCTCCATGTTCATATCCATCAACAAAGAGTTTACATAAAATAATTAAATATAGATATGCTTAAGATAAAAAGTGATGGAGAGAGAACGTGTGTATGTGAGAGATTGCTTCATCTGCTTCACACGCAATTGGAACGCGCACACACACAACACACACAGGGAGCGGGTCTATTGAAGACTGATGGAAAGAAGATAAAGTAGCTTTAACAGCTCCCAGATGCTGGTGGCTCCTTGGTGGTGGGCAGGTATACTGCTGACATCACACATCACGAGCCGCAAGCATTCGGTGTGACAAGTTTGAAACACATTGTGCACTTCAATTGCCAGATGCACATGCCCTTAGATTTGGGGATAAAAAAAGTGCAAACCCCCTCCTCGCTTTAAATGTAAATAAGGACTTCATGTTTTAATGTCTTAATTGAATTAAGGTAATGATAGTAGACTTGCAAGCTTGCTTTAACGCAACCTTGACCCCCGAAACCTTTCTAATCTTCAACCCCAGTGAACTCTGATCTTTACAGCACGTTTTAACGTGTGTTATTAGCGCATAGAACCTTCCAGGCCTCCATGATGTGCCTTGAGCTGGCAGATGTCATGCACGTTTTGAGCGGACGAGCAGACCGTGGAGGGATAATAATGACTGGTAGAGCACCTGCAACAAAGCCGACTACAAAGAGCCCTTCACCGGTGGTGCTTCCTCCAACTCCCCCCCAACCCCTCTGCCCCTCCCATGACCCTGCTGGAATCCTGCGCCATCTTGGAAAAAGATTTGCCCTCCATCAGACACCACTCACGGGAGTGTGTTTAAAAGGGTGGCCTTTTGCAAATTGGACATCCAGTGAGATGATGTGCAGGGTCAAGCGATAGACAGGGTTCCACACCTGCACATAAATCCAGTCAGGTTCTTCTTTCATGAGGTTGTCTGAAATAAATAGTAAATAATGACCTGGCTAGGCGAAATGAAAAAGGGGCAAAAGCAGACAATTGGCCACACAGAGACGTTTTAGAGGCCTCTTGACCAGGTGGACAACGAGAAAGACGCAGGAGTTCACTTTGCTGGGTGATTTTTGGTCTAAATTTCATTTTCAAAAAAAGAAGACATATATAGCTGAGTTTATAAAAGCCATTTTATCCTTTTCAGCTTCAAAGTTTCAAGACAAAACAACAAAGGCAGTCCTGTTTGTGATGTCAATTCCACATTTGCAATTCAAGTTAGGTCTTTCAGTAGCCTGTTCTAATTTACACATCATCTGTTATTTAAAATTATATATAAGTCTTCTAATGTGGCTTAATCTTTTAACTAATCATCCCCCCAATCCCATTATCAGATCCTTAGAGGTAGAAGGTTAGGGCTGTCCTTTAATGAAGTTATCTTCCATTCCTGTGTGTGTCTATATCTTCATTTAAATGTGAAAAGGCGTATTAAAGTAAGCTATCCACCTGGCACACAGCATCAACCGCGCCAGTGGTGTAAAACAAACAAGGCCCATTGACAGACGTCGCATGTAAAACTATATATAACGTGCCTTTTGTTGGCTCACACCTGGAATAGACTGGCTATTAGTCAAAGTATGGAAGCCACGGGAATCTGTCTTAAATATAGCAATGGCCGCTGAGCAAACACAAACCTTGTGATTAAACAGCAACACAGTTGTTCTGAAAAGTTGAAGTTAGACAGTATTTCTACTGAGCACTCACTGTGAAACTTATTAAATAATAATAATAATAATAATAATAATAATAATAATAATAATAATAATAATAATTATTATTATTATAGATGTAGCAGTAACAGAACTACTAGTAATATAAATTATAATTATATTTTTAGATCATCAAAAGAATTTATTACTAGTTTTCTTTATGTCTTCCATTTGATATTTCCAGAAGTTGTTTGTAATTGTGTTTAAATATTTAGCTGCAGTGGCTCTTTATTACTTCTTAAAAGGTCTTTAATTGGGATGTGCGTGTGATTGATTTTTGAATAATTACATGGTGGTAAGCCTGAAAAGACATTGGTTTTAAGGCAATCTTACTCTGCAACCACTGTCATTTTCCCTATCAAATGAACACTAGCAAAACCAATGCATTAAGAGTGGTGAGAGCAACCACTAAGGGGGTTTCATTTGGTTGCATTTACATTGGGGTTCATTGCACACATCCTTTCTGAAAATGCTAAGAAAGGAGAGGATTGTTGAGGAAAGGAAGCTCGGACAGGACTGAAACCATGCGCTTTGTATACCTGCCTATGGGCTATTCAAATCCTAATCAGTGCATTGAGCTCACATTGTGTAGACTAACAAGATACTTTTTTGAATGTTGAACTCTTGACACCCAACAAAGCCTTGCATGATTTACTGTGCTGCATAGCATAAATATGACTTTCTATTTAATCAGAGGTCAATCAAAATGATCAGACTGTACTTAGACTCATAAATAATTTATATGTTCTTTATGGTGGATTATTACGTAAATAAGTAGATTACGGCAACTCAAGGCATGGCTGTTATCTGTATTTTGGTACATTTAGGAACTTTATTTACTACTAAAACTAACTTTACAAGCAAATCTTAAATTAATTAACTTATACAACAATTTTATTGAACAACAATGATATTTTTACTCAGGAATCTCATAACAAATAATTACAATTTTCCATCTTTGTATATTGCAAATGATTGTTCACAGACCTTGTTAAGTTCAAGTTGACATTACTTATAAATCAAACTTTGTTTTTGTGTTACAAAGGTTTGGATTAAAATCCATTCAGTTCAAGTCACCAGTCAAACTGATTACAAATTATAAAATCTCAATAATAAATAGCTATAACTGCTTTCATAAAAGTGGGTTGTGATTTTCAGCAATGTAACTAAATAATAATAATTGTAATAATAAGGTTATGGTCCCTGAACTCTACTTTGAGAACCACTGATATAAGTGATACACCACTGATATACAGTACATATATTGTGTTAACTTCTCTCTCTCTCTCTCTCTCTCTCTCTCTCTCTGTGTAGGTGTGTGTGTGTTACGTCATTTGGAGTGTGTGCCATGCTGGCTATCACAACAGCATCGTTTATTTAAGAGATTTATTTGAAACTGAGGTCTAAGTGAGAAACACCGTAAGAGAAACGACCAAAAGTATAATCTATCATTCCAACACAGAGCTGGCAATCAACAAACATGCCTATCTCACCTGATAGCATCAGCCAGGTGTCCTTTACACACACACACACACACACACACACACACACACACACACAGACAAGGCAAATCTGCAAGGCAAATTATGTTTTGGGAATGTGTGTTAGTAAACACACACTACTGGGGAAAACTACTGAGTCAGCAAACTGATGTGTTGTGGCTTATTTCTTCTTCTTCTGTTTTTTAAGCTACCAACTAATTAAAACTAGCAGTATATTAAAATTTATATGATTACTGTATGGCTCAGTAAAAAAAAAAAAAAAGACTAACACTATTATTATAATGAGTATTGCAATGTTAAGCATCACGTGAAATATTCTTAGCATTATTATTATTTTTTTTTTTTTACATTTCCTTCAAATGTTTGTATTTGTGTATATAAATCGAAAGACAAGTCTACAGAGGCTGTCGTCATGGTCGTTTGTTAGGCAGAGTCGCCACCGTGTGGCAGAACCATGGTAATGCACAAAAACTCAGGACTGGATTCAATGCATTTTCGGGAGACTTTTAATTTATTTGTAATAATCTGAGCGCGAACAAAATATATGAAATAAATTCAATGCATATATTTCCAGAAATGACTAACCACAAGACATTCCTGAACAAAATTCCGTCGTCTAAGGTTGATATCTATTTGCTCACTGTCTATTTTGAAGATAGCAAAATATCAAATAGCCAGGATCAATATCAACATCAATATTAACAGCCTATATCAATTAATTAATTAATCATGATTCATTGTATTATCAATATTCTCTTATCATGAATTGAATCAGTTCAATTCCAACTCTGCCTGTTTTCTTTTAAACGTTCATTTAAAATTATTTCTTATATTTTTAAAAAATATTTTTCTATTTTTATATTATATTTACGCTATTTATTGCAACCCTTTACAAAACGGTGAGGATCATTTATTGCAGTTATTTTTGCTCATCAAAATGGGTCTTATAGGGCATCAATAATGTGTATTGTCTACTGTATCAAATAATGTGAAACTAGTTAATTTAGCTAACCATTTCTTGGAGCCCTTAAAGGCTCAAAGGGTAATTGTTTTATTATTGTGTGTGCACAGGTTATTTATTCCATGCTCACAATGAATTATCTTGTGAGCATGAGTTATTTATCTTGTATTCACAAGTTATTATGTCGTGAGGAAAAGTTGTTTATCTTGTGAGCACAAGTTATGATGTTGTGAGAAAAGTAATTATCTTGTGTGCACAAGTTATTTATTTTGTGAACACGAATTAATTATCTTGTGCGCACAGGCTATAACCTGTGTTCACAAGATAAATAACTTTTCTCAAAAGTCCACTTCAAGCTCAAAAGATTTTAAGAATCACCTTTCAGGCTTTAGCGGCTCTGTACTATTTCCTAATAAAATGTTTTCCTATGTGAGGATGAAGAGAACAGAAACAGTCTTGTATATAATATAATATAATATAATATAATATAATATAATATAATATAATATAATATAATATAATATAATATAATATAATATATAATAATAATAATATAAGGAAGATATTTTAAATCGATATGTTAATATATTAATGTAATGGTCATTTAGTGGGCCTACATCATTTCCTTATTTTATTTTAAGTTTAGTATTTATGGTACAATTTTACTTGCTGGTAACTAAATGTAAGAAAAAGAAAATAACATATCCCCAGCATACTAAATGAGCAGGAACTATGCACTACTTTACAACTGTAAGTTTTCACTCTACAAGAAAACCGTTAAAATGAGCTACAGGCGTCCAGCACGAGCTGCATACTATTTATTTAACATACTATATAGTACGGTAGTGTTTGTGCTCATTCTCTCTCTAGCGTATATTTTACCTTGGATTAAATAACCGTAACTACAGCAGCCTAACAAACTGAGGGGACATTATAACGACTGTGTATCATTTATTGGCTGAAACTGTTTCCTGTCTTTATGTGAATTCCAGCACTTTCGGTGGAGCAGGGAAAGTATCCATTAATCCCGCCCCCAAATACACGAACCATGTAATTGACGTGCTCTTCGACCAATCACAGAGCAACGCAACCCGTACTTCCTGTTCTGTTACCAAATCAGAAATAGAAACATATAAAAAAAAATAAAACTTCAACATGTCAGTTAAAAAAAAAAAAAAAAAAAAAAACAGAAGGGAGGGTATGAACTAGTAGCACCCATATTTTTGAAGCTGAAATAATGCACTAGATTCAGTTATTGAATTTTGACTTCCGGGAAGGTAAATGAGTCTTATGCTCTTTATCTTTGGCAATAAGGAAAAATAAAGTGCGCATATATGATGCTATTGCTAGTCAGCTATCAGGCTTGCATGCTAACATAACTGTACATATGCAGCTAACCAGCTCCACTGCTAGCTTTAGCTTGTTGCTACTTCTAGTAACGGGGTGTAGTGGAAACGGAGCTATGTAGCTAGCAATGTCTGTTTGAGAACTTTGGAAGGAATTTGGCCTTTTCAGTATACACCTACTAAAAATAGGAAAACAGCTGTTATATTTTAATACACATGACTGTTTTTGTTTGTATTTCAAGCTCTGTGTTTGTGTTTGTACACACACGAGAGATAACGTTTTCGAAACTTTTTGCCAGGTTTAATCAAACTGCAATGGCGATAAAGAAGGAGCTCAGAGTGGGGCGGGGAAGCCATGATCCACTGTGTCCGAAAATAATACCCAGCTTCTCGCTACTAAAACTGTGTCTCTGCTACAGATAATAACAAAGTTAATGAGATTTGTTTTTAAAGATAAGTGATATGTATATATGTGGCTACTTTCCCCAAAGTTTCCGTTAACGTGCGTGTTGTTTTGGTTACAGTAACAACAACAACAACAACAACATGCTCACGCGCTTGCACCTCTGGGAAAATATGCACTTTAATTTACCACACCTAAGCTGTTGTATGAAAAGACCAGTCTACATTTATTCACCGGAAAAAGAAAAAAAAAAACTCTTAGCTGTCACACGTATTTCAAACGCATATTAGGTGTGATGTGCATGTAGGATTTGCATGGAAAGATAATCCTGTGTATGTCACTTTGGACAACATTATATTATATTGACTTGATGTGACCTTAAGCCCTGGTGTGTCAGCCTTTGCTGTCATTTCAGCACAAGATTGCAGAGCATTTGCAGTGTAATATTAATTGATATCGACATATTGGATAATCTCCTACAGCAGTGATTCTCAAAGTGATGTCTGAGATTGATTAATTAAGTCACAGTGGTGAAAATTACAACCCACCGTTACAACCCATCAAAGTTATAATTATTATTGAATTCTTATAGACCCTGTTTCCACTTGGTATTACAATGTGTCTGGGGGATCGGATCACAAGTGGACAGCGCTGTATACACGTGTAAATGACCACCGAGGTGTATTCAAGACACATTTACTCAGACCGAGGTGGTCTGGGACGCATTTGAGGAAATACTGTATCTTTTGTGTCCTGATGCGTCCCTGACAAAGATGTAAGAGGAAAAGTGACATAGGCAGTAAAGAAATCTGAACACAAGCGGCCAGCTGGACACTTTGGAGACTCATGATAGACACCGGCGTAAAGAGCGATGTGTCTTGACTGTCCACTTTTGATCTCATCACCAAGACGCATTTTAATAGCAAGTGTAAACCGTTTATTTGCCTGTTAGACTGCTCACTTGAATCAAGTAGGTTTTATCCAGACCTCAATTACTCAAAACAAATATTAACTTGGACCTAATATGTTCTGCCAGTGGACATCCCAGGAATAATAGGTTATGGAGTTCTAATAAATAGACAAAATGTTATTTATCGTATTTAAACAATGTTCATTAAATAAATATGTAATGAGGCAATCTGTGGGATTTATTTTGCAGTTCAGGGGGTTCGTAGTTACAAAAACATTATACTCATGTCCATACAGATGCTAGAAATTCTGGAAAATGTGTGATTTCTGATCTTGTGTTTGAATTTTTTACTAAACTGTCTAGAAAACCACACTAACAGACTGTTCTTACTAGTGGTATAACGATCTGACGAGTTGGATGATTGAAATTAACCAATGCAACAATCAAAAATCGGTTAGTAGTGATTATAAATAAATTATTGTTGAGAAAGGACAAGTGGCTGTGTGTAAAAAATAATTTATATTTTAAAATTGATGTCTAAATAATTGAATATGCTTGCAAAATTATTTGCCTGTATTGCAGCAGATTGTAGCAGATTCATTGATATCGTCTAAAATGTAATAGTATCATATGGTGTGGAAGCCTGAGGTTTACATCCCTAGTTGATGCACCTAAATTCAAACACAAAAAATATAGCACAGGTTCTGCACGATTATATTGTGGCAAAATAGCCCACAAATAATGCAAATTTTAAAGCGGCTGTTAAAGGAACATTAGCCAATAATTTAACAGTGTTTCAGTCATGTGATCAATGTTGAGGTTACCCACAGGGTCTGTGAGTCTCATCACCCATCCTGAAATGCTTGACTTTCACTTTTATAAGTATCTACAAAATAAAATAAGTTAAGGGATAATTTAATCACAGTGTTCCTTTGATATTGTATTTACTTACTGATGTCTTAGTGTTTAGTCCATGTTTTCCTGTGCACTGTCTGTTAAGCCTTTGTGTGTTTTTTAACAGCATGAAACTTGGCTACATTTCTAAAATGAAATGATAACTATATAACCTTTTATATGAACGGAACAATATGTTAGTCATTTTAATCTAAGTAACAAGGTTTATTAAAAAGTTTTTAACGCACTAGTCTATAAAACAAAAATGAGAAAATATGACAAATATAAATATGATGTAAAAATGAAGCAGTAAGGTCATTTTTATTGCCTTATAACCTTTCAGAGATTTTGTATCCGTATCTAATTATAGTGTAATCATACTTGCTTTTTCTTTTTAAAGAAAGGACACAGATATTGTCAGAGGGTTGAAATAGATTTTTAGGTGTTCGAAACTAAATTGAAACATGAACTAAAATGTGACTTTGTGTGTAAATTAAATGTCATATATTTTAGCCATTATTAAGTTTAATCCATGTCATTTATAATAACTTTATTTATGGCATCCCTTTAATCCCACGCTCTGGTTGTTGCAAACTACTGTATGTGTATATCATGTATGTAACATGTGAATAACATGTTCTTTTCTTTGATTGTCTATAATATCTTTTTTGTCCTGTCCATAGCTTCAAACCTGACAAATGTCCACCCCAACCGATCCATCAGTCGGGATGTCACACCCTGGTCCTTCCCCTGGTGCTGGCCTTTCCCCCGGGCCTATTTTAGGCCCCAGTCCCGGACCAGGCCCCTCTCCAGGCTCTGTCCACAGCATGATGGGCCCAAGCCCAGGACCTCCCAGCGTACCTCATGGCATGCAGAGCCAGGGGTCAGGAGACTATCCTCAGGAGGGCATGCATCCCATGCACAAGGTAGGCAGACTACAGAGATGAGTCATAAAATGAATTTTTGAATCATCATAAGAGTAAAATAGATCTTGGCTCTTGACTCATTTCAGCCCATGGAAGGAATGCATGAGAAGAGCATGGGAGATGAAATGCACTATGGGCAGATCAAAGGTGTTGGGATGAGATCCCTGCAAAGTAGCATGGGCCCACCTCAGAGTCCAATGGATCAGCACAGCCAAGGTTTGTTTTAGTGGCAGTATACACTCACAGGCAACTTCACAAGGAAATCTGTACCTCTGCTCATTAATACAGTTATCTAATCAACCAGTAATGTGCCATACAGATACAGGTCAAGAGCTTCAGTTAACTGAACTGACTTTGTTTTGGAATGGTAGCTGTGCTAGACAGGCTGGTTTGTCTCTAGAGTTTACATGGAATGGTGTGAAAAACAACAACCATCCAATGAGCATCTCTGTGGAGCAGAAATGGCTTGTTAATGAGAGAGGTCAGAGAAGAATGGTCAGACTGATGCAATCTGACAGCAAGGCTACAGTAACTCACATTTCCACTCTTTACAACCGTGGTGAGCAGCAAAGCATCACTGAATGCATGTCAAACCACGAGGTGGATGAGCTACAACAGCAGAAGACCACATCGGGTTCCACTCCTGTCAGCCAAAAACAGGAATCTGAGGCCATGTTAGACACTGGCTCACCAAAGCTGGACAGTTAAAGATTTGAAAAAACACAACCCATATAATTAACCTCTTAAATTCCAAGAAGCTGTTGGCAGGTCCAGATTTACTTTCCTCAGCCTTGTAACCACAAACCTTCCCTATTGTCAAGTATTTATTTGACCCTATATGAATTCATAGTGTTCAGGTCCAGATTATGTGCCTAGAACTATGAGAGAAATGTTATATTAATTCATTATCTGTATTCCTAAAAGCAGAAATTTGTCAGAAATAATCAGTTTCATGAAATTTTTTTTTTTGTGCTAGTTTGGTCGTCAAATGTAACATCATTGAAAATCAGCAATTGGGACTTGGATAAAGATGTCGAATTCTGGCACAGACACATGCATCCAAACCCCCACACACCATAGCAGTCCCAGACATCACACGCAGATCTAGCCAGCGGTGATTCACGTGCATAAGTTACACCTCAACATCATCATATGCAGCTCGACTGTTAATTGGGAAGACATCAACACAGTGCCGTCATTCATCACTGTTAAAGTGCGGTCTTAATATTCTGGATTTTATAGATTTAGATAAGTTAGAATATTTGTATTCAATTGCTGAGTGAAGCAAGTCATGCGCTGCTGGCTAAGCAATGTTCCAAATAAGTAATGTCAGTTAATTACATGAGGACAGTTGTGTCAAGTGAACTGGTGATAAATCTGCTTATCACATTCAAGATTCAATATTCTAGTGATCAATGACGACATGACAAAAGTGTACAGTTTAAATAAAGCATCACAAACAATGCTGTCTTCAACACTGATGGGTTTAAATCAAACCAGATTTTCTCGAATAGCAAACAATGTCATTCTTTTGAATTAACGAACTGTAAATTCCGATATACTTGTGCTATGTTGGGTATATCTGACCTCTCATCACTGTCCATAAGGGAAGGTGTACCTTGGCCACCACCTTATAAACATACCATATAAAATTCTTTACTAGTCTGCTTTTGTACAGCCACAGACCTTTCGTTATTACTTGGGGGCCATTTTGAGTAATTTTATTTGACAGTATGTACCTTTCTTTCTTTTTCTTACTTCTGTTTTAGGATACATGTCACCTCATCCTTCCCCAATGGGCCCCGTAACTGAGCACGTATCAAGTCCTATGTCCGGAGGGGGTCCTACCCCACCTCAGATGCCCCAGGCTCAGTCAGGTCCCATGGTGCCAATGGAGCCTCAGGCGATGGGACAGCAGGGCCGTGGCCACTCGGCTTTCAGCCCAGTTCAACTGCAGCAGCTCCGTGCCCAGATACTCGCTTACAAGATCCTGGGCCGTGGACAGCCTCTGCCTGAGAACCTGCAACTGGCCGTGCAGGGCAAGAGGAGCCTTCCCACAATGCAGCAGCAGCAGCCTATTAACACTGGACCTTATAACAGGCCTCCAGGTGTGTACTGGGATTTGAAAGTACTGAGGTGTATTAAGAAATCAAAGTACAACCAAGTTGTATGGCATATATATCAGATGCTTTTGAACATTTTGGAACCATAAATAGAAATGAATTATTGATGAATCCGTTAACATTACGATTCAGTATACAATTTATTTATTGCTTTGCTTACAATTATATTATAAAATCCAAATGAAGTAGAAATACATGTTTTATGAGTTTAACATCTAACGTAAAATCTGACAACATTAATCATAACCATCATACCAAATAAGGTGCTCATCATAATTTTTTGGAAATAACTCTATTTAATTTCTACAAATCAAAATAAATGTAGCGTCTTAAACTAATTGGAATGCTTCTTAGTTTATTAAATACAATAAGTCAGTTTAGTTTTATGTTGTTAGGTGTCCTCCGCTGTGTGGTGTAGACATCATGGTTGTGGTCCGTGTGTCTGTCTGAAATTCTTGTTACCACAGTATTTCAGGAACGAGTGGTTTTAGAACTTATATGGAATTATCATTCTAATCAGCAGATGAAACTGATTAGATTTTGGAATTGATCCAAACAGGACCAAGGGCACAGCAAAGACATATCTGAAATAGTTTTTCTACAGTAGCTACAAGAAGGCCTAGACTGGTTGGTTGCGGAGGCGTCCTGACTGACTTGTTTTAGACATATATGTACAAATTTTTTGGTCAAGTCTATTTTTTAAAGCACATTTACTATACTGAACTGACTTACTGTACTGCGTAAAGTCTTGAGTCACCCGTCATTTCTTTACATTTTGCAACACTATTGAGACAGTAGATCCAGTGATTTATTGCAGCATGTGCAAACATACATGTAAGTACAGTATATAACGCAGAGAGTTTGTATAATTCTAACGAGCTTTAAAGTCAATATTTGGTCTGAGCACCGTTAGTCTTCAACACAGCCGAAGCTCTGTTGAGCTTTCTTGTGATTTCTGTAAGTAGTCTAGAACAGGAATAGTTCTCCAGGCTTCATGATGGACATTACAAAGCTCTTCTTTGGATGTTGGATGCCTTTTGTTCTGTTCTCTGTCAAGATGATCCTACACTGCTTCAATAATGTTGAGATCCAGGCTTTTGGAAAGCCACTCCATGACTGATAGTGCTCCATCGTGTTGTTTTCTATCGAGGTATGCAAGGAGTAATTGCATATTTTAGTATTGCAATTGTAAATAAATGCTTTTGCAACCATTTACATCGATTAGCATGATCTCATCCAGTTAACTGTGGTATAAGATGTGTGTAAAATGGCAGTGTGCAGCAATTTAAATGTATTACATGGGATTCATTGGGTTGTATACATACTAACATGCTAACCCGCTACATTAAATCTCCATCACATTAGATGGAGATTTTTAAATAATGTATTTTTTTTTCTTTTTTTTCCTTTTTTTTTTTTCTTTTTCAAAATGCAAGTCACAAATGATGATGTATTTATTACTGTAACCCTAAAGCACACCAACTAGGTGGTACTATATGGGTACACTGTGGATAACACTAATAGCCAAGGCTGAATAATATATTGTTTGGATGCACTCTTAGAAACTTAGTGAATTCTTTTTATAATTCGCCTTCTCTATGGGATTTATTCTACTTCACTGAAATAGTCATTTACTTTTTACATTTTCATCTTTGTGTTGTGTTATGCTGTGTTCCCAGGTATGTCTGTGCCCCATGGAAGCCCTGCGTCTGGCCCATCTTCCACTCCAGGCGTGCAGACACATGCTCCAAGCACTGGGCCAAAACCATGGACAGAAGGTGAATCTGGGATGCCCTGCAGTCTTACACACGTTTCCTTTGAACCGAGACTTCCCCTCACATTGGAATTCTCTTTGTTTCCTGCTGCTTGTTGTTGCCTGAGAAGATGCCAAACCTGATATTGATTTCAACAACCCTTTAAAATATATGAAGTGCTTTATAAATTTGCTTCCAATATCTCTGCAATAGTTTTGAGAAACATGTAATATCTGGCCAAACCTCTAGCCAGTCTTCTGAAATAGGTAGTAAAGAACTCAATGTCAGAAAGTCAACTGACCTGAAGAAGTAGGTTCAAGTCAAAATACTAGATGCTTTTTACCAACTTAGTATCAGCAGAAATAAGTATTACCAATACTTTCAGATCCAACACTTTTAACAATTTCAGATCAAGGACCTGAGGTCTCCAATGATCCCCAAAATGATCCTTGTGCCAGCCCCTAGGAACATTTTAAAGGACACACTTAGTGTGCACTCACATTAGGTTCGATTGGCACGTACCACACCCAGGAGTGATCGTCTGCCCCAATTGCAGGAGGAATTCGCAGCATTACTCGTCGATTACACTCTGCATTCATTAATAAGGTGACAGCCAGACCCATTATTAATCCTAACGTTCTCCAATCAACTAATTCGAATCCCCTACCCTTTCCCTAACCCCAATCCTAAACCTAACATTCTCCAATGAATTGAAAAGTGCACGTGATAGTGTTTGAGGTCTGTGCCTCTGGGTGGTACGGCGTGATCACACTAGTCAAACGCTCCCAGGAGCGGTTCGGATCACCTAGTGTGGGTATGCCCTTCAATTGCATGTTCTGGTAATGGACACTAAAGTTAAGTGGAAAAACACCGTAGCAAAGCTGATGAGCACATGGAAAAAACTGATGGTGGTGGTAGTTTTCTAAACATGAACCAGCTTGGCTTCTGTAGCAGAGCCTCTGTTGTTTCTTATTTGAGCACATGCATTCATGTAAATTATATATCTTAAGGCAGCTCATCGAACCAGAGCTTCAGAGACATTAGGTCAGAAAGGGGAGGGTTTTCACATTGAAAGTTTGACTTAGATTTGTTTCCTTTTACTTACCATTCCTGATACGATTAGTGCACTGACGACATGTGTAAAAAAATGTTGACAGTGAATATGTTTAAAGACAAATGGACATTTGTTCTACCTGTGTAAAATTCGGAACAGGTGTCGCATGAGGAATTTTATAAGTCAAATGCAACAATACTACATTAATTGTCTAATTTATAGGCATTTATAATTTATATAATCTAATCTAAAGATTAGATCTTATATAATCTAATTTATAATTTGTAGACATTTATACAATTGAGGGTTAAGGGCCTTGCTCAAGGGCCCAGCAGAGATAGCTTGGCCATTCTGGGATTTGAACTCTCAACCTTCCAATCACTAGTCCAACATCTTAACCACTGAGCTACCACTACCTCTGCATAAACTAATCATAAATTGGTTAGACAACTGTTGTTGCCATTCAGTTATTTTAGTTGCCTATGTGGACCTTTCTGTGCAAAGGATTTTATGTAATTGGATCTTTACAAAGTTTACAACTAACTATACACTAGAAGACTATGAAAAGACTTTTAAAAGACTGTAGTCCGACACCCCTCACATCTAAAGATAATTTGTCACTAGTTACAGATTTATGCTGGCCTTACACCAAATAACTTTATAAGTGATTATCTATGATTTTTGCTAAGACTTGGTATCTTGCAGAGTCACTAGTTGCATGCTCCAAGACTAAAGATAATAGTAAGCACAGCTAAGTTTATCTGAACGTCAAGACAAGAAAACGACAACTATCCTGACCGCCTTACACCAAACAATCGACATGATGGGAGCACACTCCAACTGCAGCAAAAGACAATCAGTTAAAAAATTAGTGCAGGGAAAAGTCTTTTGTTGAAGAAATATAGTAGTGTGCATTGTTTGGACTAAAGGGAGAAGCTCCTTCTATTACTCAGGAGTCAGGACACAACATTTTTACTTTCGATAATCTTAAAAAAAGAAGTTGAACTCATGGAGAAGTAGTTGCATTTAGGCTTGAGGGTTCAGTCTTGGCTTTAATAAGACAACTGAATCTTATTTTTCTGAATTGAGGTCCTTCAGGTGCTGGTTGGCAACATGAAAGTGAGGCTTTCCTTTTGCTAGTTTACTGTAAAAGCCTGATTGGTGGAGTGCTGCAAAGATGGTTGTCCTAGCAGATTCACCCATCTCTGCACACGACTCCTTTAGCTTTGCCAGAGTGACCATTTCATTTAAGAACTGTGCAACTTTAGGACCTTCAAAGCAAACCTGTACTCTGTCCTCTGTGCCTTGGGGGTCTATGGATGGATCCTTTAAGAGTTCATAGTTTCATGATAGATTATCCTGCTTCCATTTTGTCACAACTTCTTCTTCACTGATTTTAGGTCAAGGTGCTGAGGCCTGTAGTGGCTCCCAGAAGCTCCCTGTACCGGCCCCGAGTGGTAGGCCCTCTCCTGCTCCTCCTCAGGCTCCAACAGCCACACAGGCCATGCCCAGTACATCTCTCACACCACAGTCCCAATCACAACCCCAAGCCCAACAGCCCCAGCAACAACAGGGCCCTGGGCAGACCTCACTCATTATCCAGCTCCAGCAGAAGCAGAACCGCATCACACCCATCCAGAAACCACAGGGCCTCGACCCAGTGGAGCTTCTGCAGGAGCGAGAGTACAGGTACAAAATACAGATTCCATAGTGCCATGGCTGTTGGTTAGTTAGTAACAGATTGTCAAAACAGTTTTACCTTTAATTTAATTCTCAAACTGTTAAAGAGCAAGAGTTTAAAAAAAGGTTTTTATTTCCTGAATGTGAGCTGTAATTGTACAGTCCAGCCATTTCAAATTACACTGCCTGTGACTCTCATAACCATCATTTATCCACTGGAGCATGGCGGGTTTCTCCATGAGTGAGTAAATATACCATATAAATTGCTTATGGATTGTTAGATTATTATACACACATTACCATAGTGTTAGTTAAAATTTTTTGCCTGATGATGATTAACATAGTGTGTGCGAAGCTGCTTTCTGCATGTCCGGTTTAAAAGGAGCATGTATTAATGTGCCGTCAATTATAATGCCTCAGTGAGCTTTTAATTTCACTAGTACAGCCAGTCAGCTCGGATTCAAACCAAAATGTCGAGCAAACTGAAAACTCAATAGAGTGTTCTACAAAACAGTCAAAGATTTGCTGCCATTCAAGTTCATGCATGCAAGGACTTCACGTACTGACCGAGTATTTCAGTTATGGCAATGACCAAAATACATTTCTCATCTTTCTGTTGTTGACCCAGTGATTATATTAAGGTTTCCAGTGGTTGATGAAGCAGAAGGTGTATGATCACAGGGGGTGACAACAGGAAAAGAGGCCTCTGGAGATGCTTGTTTATGCTGTAAATGGCCTAGCAGTGTAAAAGCAGGGGTAGACAGATAACTCTCCTATTTTTCTTTTACAAACGTGTCTGTTTCATGTCATGACCTTGCAAATGTTTTCTTTAGCTGAATACAAAATTTCTGCATTTAATATGTAAAGCAGCTGGCTCCTGACCAGACAAGTGGTCAAGTCAAAAGTCAAATGATTTACACCACACTATATGCGTATGTGTGTGTGTGTGTGTGTGTATATATATAATATATATATATATATATATTTTATTTATTTTTTTTTTGCTTAGAGATACACAACATTAAACATAATCATTTAGTCTTCATATTTTGACAGTTTGACATATTTGCATGAAAGAGCAGGTGTATAGGTGTTGCTAATAAACTGAACAGTGGGAGTAAAAACAATTGAGAGCATTGTATTGGTGAATGATATGATACTATGTATTGTTACACCCATGATATTTGCGTTTTTTAAAATGATACCTCCATGGCCAGCATTTTGTTGCATCATAGAAGCTGGTGCTGATGAGAGAAAAGTAATTATAACAACCTAAATCACTGTTTGTGACGTGATGATAGCTGTGTAGCGTAAAGTATTGTTTGATTTGTGCATTACACCAATTTTTATTTGTTAAAAGGTTGCAGGCCAGGATTGCTCATAGAATTCAAGAGCTGGAGAATTTGCCTGGTTCTTTGCCTCCTGACCTGAGAACGAAAGCAACAGTCGAGCTGAAGGCCTTAAGACTTCTCAATTTTCAACGGCAGGTAAGGAATATTTTCTGTGAGTTGAGAGGTATATTTAGAGTGTGCTTGAAAGGAATCTCTATGGTGTCATTAGGAATGTTTAGCCAATTTTAAGCTGGGTTTTTGGCCAGATAAATGGTGATAATTGTGCATTTCATTTGAGTACTCTTCTGTGAATATACAGACAAATGAAAGAGTACCAGCCACGCATAAACAGGAGGCATGTAGAGATGAATGGGCTGGAACACACACTTGCTACATTATAATTTAATAGAAAAATCATCCTAGTATTGTTTCACTGGGTAAGTTGTTTTGGCACACTTAAATGTGCAATGTGGCACTCCTTAAGGACAATGTCAGAGTGGGAAATCAGGTAATTAGAACAAGCATGATTTTTGGACCCAGAAGCGTTGCCAAGATAGCCACTTATTGGGCCGGCATAGTAAGAATGACTCTTATCCTCTTGGAGACACTGCTGAGTATGGTCATGTGAATTCCCTGTTTCATTGTAATGTTTCAGGCAACTTTGTGTTCATGAAAGCGGCTTTGCTGAGGATGTTCTTTGGTTTCCCCCACTTATAGACACACAAATGCAATAAAAAAAAAAAACCAGGTCTTTATTTGCAGTAATTAGAGTAATTAGAGTAAATCAGCAGCCCGTCCTGAAATGACAAAGCCCTTGTTTGCTTTGAATTGCAAAGGATCGGCTAATGAGTGTTGTAGATTGTAATGATAATAATTTGGCGCTGGGTGGTATTTTCATATTGAAAGCATGAACAGGTCAAACAAAGCGGTTAATCAACAGAAGAAAGAAAGGTGGCACTCAGACTGTGAGAATTCAGCAATCACCGAGGATACAAGTGAATTACTGAGCAATATATATGTTTTTTTTATATTTACCCTTTAAAACACCTTGCCCTGCTTTGTCACCAGTGGTCCAGTTTGGTTATTGAACTACGGTAAATAAATAAAATTCATTCGCTTGTACAAAATGTACCCACCTTCCCTCTCTCTATTTGCTGTACGCCAGTCTGCCTCATATCTCTCTGGCTGAAATAACACCCCACGCTCACCATTAGGGGGAGCTCTTACTGCATTTAGACAAGGCCAGTTGTAACCCACCCTATACTGGGTCTCTAACAGGTTTCAAGAAGAAAATTTGCAAAAATTAGATCACTTAGTACTTTTTTAACCTTTGAATTGGGTTTTGAACTGAACTGAAATTTACACTGATGCAAAGTGTGTAATTAACCTTGACTCATGACACTACCCTTATGTATTCCCTCAGCTGCGGCAGGATGTTGTGGCTTGTATGCGAAGAGACACCACTTTGGAGACTGCATTAAATTCCAAGGCCTACAAGCGCAGTAAGAGGCAGACACTGAGAGAGGCGCGCATGACCGAGAAGCTGGAGAAGCAGCAGAAAATCGAACAGGAGAGAAAGCGGCGTCAGAAACATCAGGTATCTTCTCACGACATATAATCCAGTTCATGAATTTTAACCTGCTATTCACCACAATTACAGTTCTGTTCACTACAATTACTGTTATACATTTGGCAGACACTTTTATCCAAAGCAACTTGAGTTGAGTTGAACTGAGCCACAATTGCATCATTGCCCCACTCCAGTGCCCAAATTGTTACCAGATATTGCCAAAAGTATTCATTCACCCATCAAAATAATTAAATTCAGGTGTTCCAATCACTTCCACGGCCACAGGTGTGTAACTTCAAGCACCTAGGCATGCAGACCGCTTCTACAAACATTTGTGAAAGAATGGGTCGCTCT
>JAQQZR010000014.1:9425024-9444899 GCA_030068235.1 Notoglanidium macrostoma
GAATCTGGGTTTAGCGGTTGCCAGGAGAACGGTACTTGTCTGACTGCATTGTGCCAAGTGTAAAGTTTGGTGGAGGGAGGGAGGGAGGGAGGAATATAGTGTATGATGATAACATTTCTGTTAATAGACCCAGCATACGTGCATTTCAGTAATCAATATAATACATGTTTATGGAAATAGATGCACATTTGTATGTCAAGTGTAAAGTGCAAATAAGAGAAAAAGGCCTAACAACTTGATCATAGTCTTATACTATAAATATGACTTTAATGTTCTTTAAAACTTTATGTAAGTAATTAAAGTTTAATTTAAAATTGTATGTAAATTGACATGAACATGACATAAAAGGGGGAAAAAAAATCCAAAAGGGATCTTCGCTCATATTCATTTGTTTGCATAAACATCTTTTTTAGAAAAAAAGTAGTGATCATACATTGGTCATCTTTTTTTTCCAGGAATACCTTAACAGCATCCTCCAGCATGCTAAAGACTTCAAGGAGTATCACCGATCGATCTCTGGAAAAATCCAGAAGTTGTCCAAGGCTGTGGCCACATGGCATACCAACACAGAGAGGGAGCAGAAGAAGGAGACTGAGAGAATCGAGAAAGAGAGGATGAGAAGGCTGATGGTTTGTTGGTTTGGAATATTTATGCAGAACTATATTTCTAGAAACATCTGAAGAACATCCAAGAGACATTTGTCTTTAAATGTCTGTTTTACTTAGGCTGAGGATGAAGAGGGCTACAGGAAGCTGATTGACCAGAAGAAGGACAAGCGTCTAGCCTACCTGCTCCAGCAGACCGATGAGTATGTGGCCAACCTCACTACCCTGGTCTACGAACACAAGGTTGCCCAGGCTGCCAAGGAAAAAAAGAAGCGGAAGAAGAAGAAGAAGGTGGCTGCCCACATGATTTAGCATTTATTAAAAAAAATAAATAAAAAAAAAAACAGGTCAACTTGTATATTTTGTGCAGTTATGCTGTGAAGCAGGGATGGACAAATGATAAATTTATTAGCTAGCCCACTGGACAAGTCAATTCTCCAAAGTACTCCTAGTCCCATGTTTTGTTTGCCTTAAAACATAAATGCCTAGGCTAACAGTGGAAGCTAATGTAACATAATGACACATGGCCACCTAATTAAGTGCATTAATACAGACGAATGAATAAATGACCCCGAGGAGAATGTGTGTATTCACGTTCCCTATTCTCTCTTGAAAAGGTTTTTAACATAGCACGTCATTCTTGTGCCCTTACCAGAAAGTCACCAAATCATTGGCAAGTGTTTCAGGTGTGAGTAGCAGTGTTTTCACATCACAAAATAAAAATATCCAAGTTTAGTTAGTATCTTTATTCTCTCACGACATGTGTAACTGTGCGGTTGCTGCATATAGTGCTAGCAGGTTATATATAGTAGTTATAGTTTTGCATCGCGCTTTATTTTGCTCGGTTTGGTCTGTGCTTCCACATAGCTACGTGTTCCTGATTCTGAATGCATGCTAATTAATCCGCCTAGTGTAATTTGTTCTGCTGTCAACCAGATCACACCTCTGCTGATGTGTGTAGCGAAGCGTGTTGCGGGATACTGATGAAACCTACCAAATGAAACTTATTTTTAGCATTTATTTTTTCCTCCGGTTGTTAAATGTCCTGTCGGCAACCATGAATAAAATACTAAGAGCCCAGACTTAAAATCTGCTTGTCTGGGCTAGTGATTGTATCTCCCCTTGTCCCATTGCATAGATAATGGCATTGCAAAAATGGATGCCCCAGGGTCTTTTAATGTCATTTTTGTACATTTTCTTCACTTGCAGATGCTGCGATATTCTGAAAGTCATCATATTGAGTTGATGGAAGAAGCTATTTTTTTGTTCCTCTATTAAATGTATTTTTCTTTTGTCACTTTTAGAAGGAAGATGGAGATAATGAGGGGCTTGGAACAATTGGACCTGATGGGGAGGTAAGTGAAATCCATGTAGAGACAGGCTGCTAATGTATTACTATTGTACTGCAGCGGTTCTCAGCATTCAGCAGTCAAATATACAAACGCTGTTGTGTATTGATTCCCACAGCCCATTGATGAGAGCAGTCAGATGAGTGAACTCCCAGTCAAAGTCATCCAGACGGAGACAGGGAAGGTACTACAGGGCACAGATGCTCCCAAGTCTAGCCAGCTTGAGGCATGGCTTGAGATGAATCCTGGGTAAGGTTCTCCGTTCTGTGTTTTTGTGTTTTAGCATAACCTAGAATTCTGTGCAATTCAGCATACAGAATTACAGTGTCTATAAAAAGTAAAAAAATTAAGCTAAGATAAACTTTTTCTACCTTCAATGTGAAATTGCAACGTATAAAAATTAAGTGAAAAACACTCATTTTAAACAAACATTTTATGGAACGGTAGGGAAAAAACCCCAACTATATTAACCTGGTTGCATAAGTATGCACACACCTGAACAAATACTGTGCTGAAACACCTTTCGGTTTTGTTACACCACTCAGTCTTGTTGGGTAAGAGTCTATCAGCATGGCACATCTTGGCTTATCAATATTCTATTACTCTTTCTTCCAAAATCATTCTAGAGCCGTCACTTTTTTAAGGGCATTCCCTGAACACAGCCTGCCTCAGATCGCCCCATGGATTTCTAGTTGGATTCAGGTCGGAGTTCTTGCTAGGTCATTCAAAAACTTTGACTTTCTTTTGCTTAAGCCATTCCTTTGTTGATTTGGATGTGTGCTTTGGGTCATTGTTGTGCCGAAAGGTGAAATTCCTTTTCATCTTCAGCTTACTAGCAGACACCTGCATGTTTTGCACTAAAAACGACTTTTTTCGTAGCTTCTCATGCTTCCTTCCTCCTTGATAAAAGCTGAGGCTGAAGAAAAGCAGCCCTAAAGCATGATGATTCCACCACCATGCTTTACCTTGGGAATGGTCTTCTTTTGGTGATGTGCTCTTTTTTGTTCGAAACACATCATTTGGTTTTATGGAATTTTTATAACGTTTGCAAATGTTCTCATCGGACCATAACACATTTTGCTACAAGTGGTTTAGGGTGATTTAGTCAGACTTGGATGTTGTTTGTGAGAAAGGGCTTCTGTATAGCCTCCCTACCCTACAGCCGAGGCATGTGAAGATTACATGAGATTGTTTTCACATGCAGAGAGTAATCAGTACTTGTCAGAAGTTCCTGCAGCTCCTTTAATGTTGCTGCAGATCTCCTGGCAGCCTCCCTGGTACATTTTTGTCTTCTTCTTTTGTAAAATTATGGAGGAACATCCTGTTCTTGGTGATGTCACTGTGGTGCTCCATGTTCCACACTTGTTGATGATGGCCCTTACAGTGTTCCTTGGCACATCTAATCTAAATAATTGGAAATTATTTTATACCCCTTTCCTGATTGTTACCTTTCAACAAGTGAGATACCATACAGGCTTTGGAACTCTGAAGATGTAAATAAAAGCCTATTAAAGCAGCTGATCTGTATTTGGGGTTAATCAGAATAATTTCATTGATGACAGCTGTATAATAATTATTTTTGAACGTGAGATTGAATGTGATTGGTTCAGTCTGAACACAGCTACATCCACAATTATAAAAGGGCGCGCATACTTATGCAAACAGGTGATTGTAACTTTTTTATTCGTCCTATTTCTCCGTTAAAATTTTTTTCACTTAATTTTTATACGTTGCAATTTCATATTGAGGGTGGAAAGATTTCTGACATGATTTATCTTATTTTCATGTTTTTACTTCACAAAAAGCTTCCATTTTTACAGGGGGTGAATACTTTTTATACGCATTGTATATTGTGGATGTAAAACGGAAAGTTTCTGAGTACACAGGCCCGAGCACTTATCCGTCATGTATGCCCTTCTCAATGTAGCTATGAAGTGGCCCCAAGGTCAGACAGTGAAGAGAGCGGTTCGGAGTTTGATGAGGAGGTTAGCATTTTCATTTTTCCTCTCATTAAGTCTTAATGTTTAAATGTGCACATGAATCATCCACACACAGGTATGCGCACACACCTGTATCCTTTTGTCTGTTTCTCAGCAAAATCACCCATTAGCCCACTTTTCAGGCGCTTCATCTTAGAAAACCCACTTTCTCTTTTCTCTCATGACATTCATTGAGCCAATAGAGTATACTGAGATTATTTCTTTTTCTTGACTCTTCAGGATGAAGAAGAAGTGGTCTCTCGGGCAGAATCGGAAGAAAAGAAAGTTATTGATCCCAATAGCGATGAGGTGTCTGAAAAAGCAGCAAAGCACATCATAGCGTATGCAACCTATTTTTACATCAAAGCTAAAAAAACAATCTGCTGATTTTCTCTTTTACCTGCTTTTATATATTGTTTTATTCTTTGTTCGGCTATAGTCACTGTGTACCGCATTGATTTACCTGTTCGTTGTATGTTGAGATAAGTACAGTACAGGCAGAGCTATAAGCTATTTCCTGTCAAATAGTACAGGATGTGAGATCACACTTATCACACCTATTTGTTCTATGTACATAGGTCTGCCAAACAAGATGTGGATGATGAGTACAGTGTCCAGGCAGGACAGACCAGCTCGCAGTCTTACTACGGAGTAGCCCACGCAGTTATTGAGAGGGTGGAGAAGCAGTCATCTTTACTGATCAATGGCACACTCAAGCAATACCAGGTAAAATGAATGCATTTCAGCAGTTGAACCACCAATAGTGTGAGAATTGTGTTACCACATTTGTAACGTATGGGCGTTTAATATGGACAGAGCTATGTAACACAATATTAAGATGACACATTTTACTACAGATGCAGTAAGAGCACCGTGTGAGCAACTCAGAAGTATTACATCTGCCCTCATAATCCATAGGGGCTTTTAAATTCAATTATACCAGAAAGACAAGGTAGACAGTCCACGCTGTGCTCGCGCTGCAGCACTTTTCAATTTACACTGGACGCAATCACGCAAGCAACAGTGTAGGCAGAGTGTACACTGTAATTATCCTTTTGTTGTCTGTTATTATGAACATATGTTGCTACTGTATATGAATAATTCAGTGTTAATCCAGTGACATTTTCACTCCTCTGCACAGTGGCAGTCACAACTTCAACCAAAGTGCTGCAGAAGGGTGACAGGCTGAAACGTTTTGCTTAGATTTTGGGTATAACTGCACAATAGTGCATAATCGTGCTTTTGATTTTCATATGGCATATAACATGGCCTAAATAATCCTTATAGAATTTCATGCTGAGTTTTTGTGTTTGGAAGCATTTATCTCCTTTTTTGTCACCTCATGAATGATTTTTTTTTATATAATAATATTAGAGGTGCAGCTGAAATGTATAAAATAGAATCATGGCATTTTTAAAAATTGTTTTCTAAATATATAAAATATTGTGTATACACTTTCTGCTAATTTGGTCTTAATTTACATTAGAAGTGGCAGCAAAGCCTGCAGATAGCCGGCGCTTAATCCTTTAGTAATCTGCGCAACAGGATGAACTCAAGTGCTAAAACAACATAGGCTGAGCCAGGATGTAGAAATATCTTATTTTCCTCATTTGAGATACAATAAGTAAAGAAAGAAGGAGCTCAAACATCAAATATCCCAGGGATTTTCAGCAGTCAAATACTTAGCTGTGGGAATTTATAGTCTCAGTAGATATTACACAAACTTCTTTTGTGATTGCCAATAACATACTGAGCTGAAATAGAAAAGAGAGCAAATAGAAAGCAAAAAACCGAGGAGCAGATTTAGTTTAGGATTTATCTATAAATTTAGAGAACAATATTGATTTCTGTATTTTTGGAGTAATTTCATGAAGACCAGGCCTAAAAAAGCTAGGGATAGTTGGGGACATGCAAAAAGTGAGCTTGGCATGTTTTACATCCATCCATTATCTATACCGCTTTATCCGTCTGGGTCGCGGGGAAGCTGGAGCCAATCCCAGCATCTTCAGGCGAGAGGCGGGGTACACCCTGGGCAGGTCGCCAGTCCACCAAAGGGCCAACACAGACAAACAACCACACACGCTCACATTCACACCTATGAGAAATTTAGAGTAGCCAGTTAACCTAATCTGCATGTCTTTGGACTGTGGGACGAAACCAGAGCAGGAAACCCACTGCAAACTCCACGCAGAAAGGCACCCTGGTTGACCCGGGGATCGAAGCCAGGACCTTCTTGCTGTGAGGCGACAGTGCTAACCACTGCACCACCGTGCCACCTGCATGTTTTACAATTGATCTGTAATTTGAAGTGGGTGGAGCTAAATATATGAAATGTCAAAGTTTTATGGTTCTAATGAAGGGAAAATTTTTTTTGAAGGTATATCAATGAAATATATGCATCTAAACAATTTGAAGAAAAGAAGCACTTATTATTTTTAAATCAGAGGAGCACTCCTGTAAATAAAATATTAGGGCTGGACAATATTAAATGCAAGACAAAAACTAACAAAAAAACAACACTTCATATTCATTTTCCCTGATTAGATCCAGGGGCTGGAGTGGATGGTGTCCCTATACAACAATAACCTAAATGGAATTCTGGCGGACGAGATGGGTCTGGGGAAGACCATCCAAACCATCGCACTCATCACATACCTAATGGAGCACAAGAGACTTAATGGTCCATATCTGATCATCGTGCCGTTGTCGTAAGTTACATCCTGACACACAAACCATGCTCGGTTAACAAGCAAGGCGTGACAAATGATATAATAAGGGATATAATGAAGGGCAGAGGATTTTACTGACTAATTAAATATTAACAGTGTTATGGGGCAAAACAAATAACTGTCAAACTGTCAAAAGTGAGCTGTCTGGTTAAGTACTAGAATAATAAAGTTACTGGAGTACGCAATTTATATACGTAGAATTTAAATAAGCACCTTTTTAATCAGCTGCTTACTATTTTCTACAGCAGGGGTCTTCAGTCTTATTTGCAAAGGGCATGTCTGGCTGCAGGCTTTCATACCAGCCAAATAGGAGGCGCACTTGATAGTTGATTGGAGACCAAGATCAACTGATTAAACAAGTGGAATCAGGTGTGGATCCTGCCCGGTTCGAATGAAAAGCCTGTAGCCACTCTGGCCCTTTATGGATAATATTGAAGACCCCTGATCTATAGCATCTTCAGAAAAGTGCAAATAAAAGAATGATGCTGGCCTGTCCAGATTTCAGGAGGGACTTCTTACTTTCTTCCATTTTCTTCTGGCCACTTTGAATTTGGTGGGAAAATATAATATTGTATAAACACTTCTTTTAAGAAATATAGGCACCATTCATAATAAGTTTATACACTATATGGCCAAAATATATATGGACACCTGACCCATCACACCCATATGTACCAGTCCAAAACCATGGGCATTAACATGGAGTTGGTCCCTCTTTTGTTACTATAATAGCCTGGACCTGTTCTGGGAAGGTGTTTACTAGATTTTGCAATGTTGCTCAGCCACAAGAGCTTTCGTGAGGTTGGGCGCTGATATCAACTGAGAAGACCTGTATTAGAAATGTATGTGGACACCTGACCATTGCTGTGGGCTTTCCTCAAATTGTTGCCACAAAGTTGGAAGCACACAACTGTCTGGAGTGACTTGTAAGATTTCCATTAGCTGGAACCTGGTCCAGCATGAGAATGCCCTGTGCACAAATGGAGGTCTATAAAGACATGGTTTGCCAAGGCAATGTGGGAGAAATCGAGTGGCCCAACTCCACTAAACCCCCAACGGTTAAGATAGTTAACATGGTCAATATCACAAATTTGTTTAAATTGGGTTCCTTGACTCTTTCATTCAATGGGGTTTCGTACAAAAAAGAATTAAGAACATTTAGATCGTTTCACATGTCTGAAACGGTTGGAATTGAACCCATGTGCACAGTGTCCTCCTCCCACACAGTGAGGAGATTGGGGAAGGAGGAATGCTTTTGAAAAGAGCCAAACATTTCTCCAAATCAGAACAGAAAAGGTTTTTGTAATGACCATCTCAGATTTGAACCCTACTGAAAACCCATGGTCTGAATTGAAGAGGTCCACAATGCATAAAACATATGTATAAGTATATAAAAGAACTTAAGTGGAGTGGACCAAGGTCCATCTACAAATGTCTTCAACTTTGTAAGACATTATATGAACAAGGCTCAGTTTTGTTATTCTCTCTAAGACTATTAAAAAAAAACCCAACCATTTTCTAAGTAATACTCTGTAATGCTTCTGTATATTTGAGCTCAAAACATCACTTGTTGCATGATGTTTGTACTTACCACTTAAAGCCGTGGCAGTTGAACCCTTATTGTTGTACAGAATCAATGCTGTAAGGCTGCACTCTGAGCTGTCAGTTTATGTAATCTTTATAATGTTTTTTTCCTGTATACTGAGTTGTCAGTTTATTAGGCCGTAAAATACGAAATTCAGTAAACAGGTTTATTTCTGTAGGAAAAGGTCTTTACAAAGCTCAAGTATTAAACTCATGTCCATTGTGAGAACAGCTTTCTTACTCCCAAAAAGGTACTTTCTTAATAAAAATCTGTTATGCTGCTGACACAGCCTATTACAATGCTGGAGACTTGCCGTACCGCAAAAACTATGAGGCAGGCAAGCTGTGAGCAGAAACTCAAAAATAAACTCTGTATAATGGATGACAGTAGAGAGAGATTCAAGCTGTTATATTCAGCTGTATAAACTCAAACCGAGATGTTCACAGCGTGAGACTTTTCTGCACGACTATATCTACACTGTCGGGCTTTTAATCGTCTCAACAGCAAATGATCAGGAAATTAGCTAGAATTAAATAAATAGGTAAAGTATGTTAGTTTGGAATAGCTTTTCCCTTTGATTTCCTTAAATGTCGAAGTTTTGTGGGTAAACTTGCGGGCAGCTTTTGCAGAGAGAATAGTCAATGTTGTTTGACTCTTTGTTAACAGCTTGAAACAGAAGATATTTTAGAAAAATTTTTTAACTCCTAGACATGTGTTAGCTTGAATTTTATATCAAACGTTAAAATCCTTTCATGATTTTATCTTTGCATACAAGACGACTATGTAAGTGAATTTCCAGTTTCTGGCTTTTCCCCCAACAATTCACTTTCAGCAATGAGCACTGATGAGCAAATGGGGCTTAGGTCTCAGGAGTGCATTTTCTTTTTTTAGTTCTTGCTATTTTTCTGACCAATAATTTGTTGTTAAGACCATTAAAAGCGTAATGTTTTGCAAGTTTAGGTTTGACCCTTTTTTTTTGCCCATGAGTGCATGCACACAGGAAATCCCACTCCTTAATAATCATACACTGCTCTTATCGTCTGAACGGTTTTATAAACGAGCAGAACCACTATTATCCAAAAACGTTATGCTAAAAAAGAGTGATTTTGCTTTGATGGCTGCTACCACACTTTTTGTAAGCTATGCAATGTGAATTTGTTCATTTTTATAGATGGCAACGCACCAGTCAGTGTCTTAACAAACAAACACATGATTGTTCACAATCATGTATCTCATTTGTTAGCTACACTAGCCTCATAGTTGCCATGCAAACAAGTAAACACCAGACACCAAACATGTATTGGTTTATCTTGGGTATGAGCAAAAAACTGTGTACATTTTGTTTTTGTAAAAACTTTTTCTGTAAGTCTAAACTCCAGTTGCACAGATAATTTTCAAATGCATTAATTGATTATTTTTCTCTTTTTTTTAATTTACAGGACTTTGTCCAACTGGGTTTATGAACTTGACAAGTGGGCACCATCCATTGTGAAAATTGCATACAAGGTCTGATTTTGCTGTTAATATAAGCTAACACTCAAGACATAACAAATAACTGGTTTTCTTTCAAATGTTTCTGCGGTAAGCCATTAAGGGAAATGCCTTAGGCATTGCTGTGCTGAGGATATCCTCTTTTGCCCAAAAAGGGATTTGATGTGAAGATGAAGAGATTACATCTTGGTCTTGTCTAATTGCCTATGGATTTATGATATCAGGCAGGGATTCTTATACTATTGCCAAGCCCACACATAATGGAGGTGAGATCTGATTTCATTAAGAGGTGTTTGCGTGTATGCCTCAAAGAAATCCCAAGAAAGATGACTTGGATACCATTTTTATCGCAGTGCCAGCATTCCAGACTGACAGAGTAGAGAGCTTTTTTTCTCTATGAAAGGAAAGGTTGCCTGCATTAGCCATTTTCTCTAAATGTGCGAAGGGTTAATCCAGGATAGATTTAAGTGACATGAAGGAGCTTGGGTTCTCTGAAGCACCTGCTTGATTTATTTTTCCACACATGTATCAAAAGATATATAAATCTTCAGACCTGGCAGTTAAAGTGTCTATTTCCACCTCTCTCCTGACTGTCTGTCAAGATGAATTAAATTCAATAGACATCTAGATCTAGGTCCCAGCTCTTCCTGAGAAAGGCAGTCTGTTATCAGAGCACTGGGGTCATGCAAGTAAAATTTTTTTTCTTGTGAAAGGGCATGCCATCCATGCGGAGGTCCCTGGTGCCTCAACTTCGTAGCGGGAAGTTCAACGTCCTCATAACCACCTATGAGTACATCATTAAGGACAAACAAATTCTCGCTAAGGTAAGAGTATGCAGTGAGTTAACACACAAACAGGCTGACGCACAAACAGAGCATTCTCTATTTCTTTGTTCATCTTTTATTGCTAAGATCCGCTGGAAGTATATGATTGTGGATGAGGGCCACCGTATGAAGAACCACCACTGCAAGCTTACACAGGTGTTGAACACGCATTACGTCGCTCCACGCAGGCTGCTGCTGACAGGAACTCCTTTGCAGAACAAACTGCCTGAGCTTTGGGCTCTGCTCAACTTTCTCCTACCCACAATCTTTAAAAGTTGCAGCACCTTTGAGCAGTGGTTCAATGCTCCATTTGCCATGACTTTGGAAAGGGTGAGCTAATCGCTTCTTCACCCTGTCTATATACACTTCCACTAGTAATTCCTTGGTTTGCTTTATCCTGGGGGTGCACATGACAAGCTTTAAGTCTTAAATAAGTTATTGTAGTACACAATGTGTGATTAATGGCCTGAATGAGAATGAAAAGATGTATCAACCGGCTCAGATTCTGGTCTAAATTTAGTCGGTAATAAATTTGCCTTGTGTTTTTGTTTTCGCAGGTGGATCTGAATGAAGAGGAGACCATCCTGATCATCCGTCGTCTACACAAAGTGCTTCGCCCCTTCTTGCTTCGCAGACTGAAGAAGGAAGTGGAGTCTCAGCTGCCTGAAAAGGTGATGGATAACTAGATAGTTGCTAGGTTAATTTGATTCCAAAGCTATATCCTACCAGGATAACATCTTAGTTTCTTAGTTTATTTTATTGAGTTTATGCTTTCCTTACATGTTGTCCCCGTACATTGCAGGTGGAGTATGTGGTCAAATGTGACATGTCAGCCATCCAGAAAGTTCTGTATAGGCACATGCAAGCCAAAGGCATCTTGCTCACTGATGGCTCAGAGAAAGACAAGAAGGCAAGTTAAAGAAAGAGTAGGAGAGTTTTGCCTTTCTCTATTTGCAGTCCGGATCCTTATTTTAGCTTAATCATCCACAGGGTAAAGGGGGGGCAAAAACTCTGATGAACACCATCATGCAGCTGAAGAAGATCTGCAACCACCCTTATATGTTCCAGCACATTGAGGTAAGTGCCAGCTGACAAACAGCAAAGAAGCTGCTTTAATCTACTGCTGGAATGTAAAGTGCATCCAAATGTCTCACTCTTGGTAGGCCTTATTGACTGTGGGCACTCCATTTTTGTCTCCCGTTTCAGGAATCTTTTGCTGAGCACTTAGGCTACCCGAATGGCATCATCAATGGGTGAGCAGTTTTTAAATTAAACCAAGTCTTCCGTAGCCTCGATAACAAGCCAAAGGGATTAGTTATAACCTAATTCATATGTGGGTTACAAAAACTGTCACTGTCTCCCTCTCTGCCAATCTACAAGTGTTGTGCCATGGGTAAAGATTAATGAGATGTTCTGTTTTTGTATGACAGTCCTGATCTGTACCGTGCTTCAGGAAAATTTGAGCTGCTGGACCGCATCCTGCCTAAGCTGCATGCCACCAATCACAGAGTGTTGCTCTTCTGTCAAATGACTTCCCTAATGACCATCATGGAGGACTACTTTGCCTACCGCAACTTCCAATACCTTCGTCTAGATGGTGATTAACACGTTATTTGGTTTTACCGAATAAGCAAGTTGGAGGTTGTCAAATAACATTTGCACTGAAAAACCTGTTGACGATCATCATTTATAAAGTTGTTTCCACTTTCATTCATCAGTAGGTGTTTGAGTTTACCCATTATAATGAGGAAAGTGTTAGTCATCATACATCAAACATAGTTGGGTTCCAGTGCTGTTTCAAGCCAGGAAACTTTTATTTTTGCCTCATGTTGCAGGAACAACCAAATCTGAAGACCGTGCTGCACTGCTGAAGAAGTTCAATGAGGAGGGCTTAAAGTATTTTATCTTCCTGCTGAGCACCAGGGCAGGGGGTCTGGGCCTCAACCTGCAGGCTGCTGACACTGTCGTCATCTTCGACAGTGACTGGAACCCCCACCAGGTCTGACTGGAGTGTGGATGTTAAGTGTTATGAAAACTTGGAGCTGAGTTCTCTTCAGCTTTTTAATATATTTTAATATCATAGTAATGGTTTTGGGTAAAGATGTGGGAAAAGTTGCATCATCTGAGGATTACTTATATTCAAGCTGAGTTAAGTTCAGTTATATGACAGTCAGGTCACTCTGCTTGTCTGTGCTTGCCAAGTAAAATTCCAATTCTAGCAACATTCCCACTGAATCAGTTACTACTGTAGTGTTAGCGACGTCATGAGCAGACAAGGCGAACAACATTTTTCATGCATATAACTTCTGACTTAAAATATGAAAGCTTGTCAGAGGAAGATGAAAAGCAAGAAGGGAAGCCAATTTCAAAATGACCTGAACAGAATTGCTTTGATATAAATACGAATGCTAAAATTGTTGTAAATTTCACAATTTGAATTAATTATATATTCATTATATATGTTCATTCATATCTGAAAATAAAGTCGATAGTTACACTCACTCTGGAATGATCTATCCGTCTTTAGGATTTGCAGGCTCAGGACCGCGCTCACCGAATCGGACAGCAGAATGAGGTGCGTGTGCTGCGTCTATGCACCGTCAACAGCGTAGAAGAGAAGATCCTCGCTGCTGCCAAATATAAACTCAACGTTGATCAGAAGGTCATCCAGGCCGGCATGTTCGACCAGAAATCTTCTAGTCACGAGCGCAGGGCTTTCCTACAGGCCATCCTGGAGCACGAGGAGCTGAACGAGGTAAGCCAACAGGAAACCAGTGAAGAAACAACCTTGTGGCTATTTCACATCACAGTGTGTAATAACGTACATCCCATTCCATTTAAAATGCAGTGAAACCTGCTTTAAGTGTGTCCATATAATTCTTCCACAAACATATATGACGCCCAAAAACACGATATGCCGCCAATGTACAGGTCACGGTCCTGCCTGGTTTTGTAATTCAAAAGGTTTTCCCTGAGCACTTTGCATGCACTGATGTTGCTAAGCTGGGAAAATGCGTCTCAAGTGTTTTGTTTATTAGCTAAATAGGAAATTAGCCTGATAATGTGGAATTTGAAATATAGGGCACAATAGCATATTTGGGATAGTGACCTGGTCTTGATATGGCATAATGGACCTCGACTTGAGCACTAGACTTAAATTAAACAGACAAGATAACAGTCATGTTGAACATAAAAGTAAACACCTTTCATCAACAGACTGTGGTCTACCTTAACCATCTCATCTTTTTGAACTGGTTCTGAATTATTTATTCAAATAAGGAAAAAAGCAAAGCCTGTCTTTAGTTATGTTTCTAAAAACTGGATTTCCATTACAATTGAATGAGCATAGTTCTTACTTAGAACTATATGTGAACAAAACACCAAGCGGTAAGTCTCACTGCTTGTATACATAGACTTTCAGCAAGACTTGATTTTTAATAAATGGGCTCTTTATTTGCCAGTTTGCAATAGCGTAATATATTTAAATGTACCTGTGTATTTATGACCGCTAAAAAACAAACTATAATATAAGAAAAGGTTCTTCCTGTGAACAGCCTGTTTGTCCAGGCATTCTGATGCTCTTCAATGCCTTTTGCAAGAGCTCCCTTTCTGTGTCCACCAGTTCATTATAAATTCTCCCAGAGCTTCTCGACAGTTCAGGTCGTCTGACTTCGATTGAGGTCAGACAATCCTGTTAAGGACAGCACTGCAGTCTTCCTCTAATATGTTGTTGAAAATGAAACAGTTCTCCTGGAATGAAAAAAAGGAGAAGAAAAAAATGACCTTTGCTTGTCTCCAAACTGACAAGTAGTTTGGAAAAATCTAACTAACCACTCTGGCTGCCACATTGATGCCAATTTAGACTTAGTAGTTGCTGTTTAAATGAATTCAAATAAATTATAAACCTGTTAAACTCCCAGTAATTCACAGTAGATGAGTAGTAGTAATTACTGAATAGTTATTAAATAATATTTGGTTTAGGTTATAACAGTATTACAAAAAATGTCTGGCAAATAATTTGCATGTAGACTACGTGGTGTAGCGTGTTGTAGTGTTCTCTCAGTCCATATTAGTAGGCCCTACGTGTTTTTAAATTATATTTATATTTACTTTGTATTGGGAAAGCTGCTAACTTGTACACTAAGTAAACACGAAGCCATAGTATTATAGTATCTAACAAATTGTTAATGAGCATATAAGACTTGGCATTTTTTCTGCCCTCTCTCAATCTGTACCTGACTCCTTTCCTCACTCTCTCACTTTGCATCGTGTTATAGATCGTGTAACATCGTGTTCCTGATAGTGCCCAAAAGAGGGCACTATTAGTTTTAAAGCTTCATTACGTTTTAAGCGCATTAATTATTACTTTTCCAGCTAGTTTTATGATTGACTAAAGGTCCGAGTAAAATGTAATAACTCACAAGCTATATATACATGACACATCTAGCATACCCCGAACTTACATTTATCTGACTGTTCTGTCACAGCTCACTAGTCTGTAATTAAATCTGGAAATCCTGTGTGAATGTCATATGCACTTATAGTACTATGTAACTTTTAAGTAACTTGTAAGTTTAGTTTTTTAACCCTAACCCTAGTAACTGTCTAAATGTATAAATTGTAAAACGAATACTCAACACACACAGTTTAATTTTAGGAAAAACATAAGAGGAGGAGCTTAGTCTGTATTTTTAGGCCACCCAGTGTTTGAAAGTTTGTATGGATCTGTAATTAGACTTATTTTCTCAAAAAGAAGCTTTCTTAAAGGGTTTATCTTGCCTATACAAACATTTTTGTTCTTTATGCACGCAAGCATGTCATCGTATTGTTTATAAGTCACAACCAAACTAAACTATATGATTTATAATCCCTTGTTTATAAAGACCAGATAATATAAACAGTGCAATACAACATGACATTGATTCCTAAGCCCTACAGCCCTATATACAGTATAAGTCTGTACTATGTACGGTGGATATAAAAAGTCTACACCCTTCTGTTAAAATGGCAGGTTTTTGTGTAGTAAAAAAATCAAATTATGATAAATCATGTCAGAACTTTTTCCTCTGTTTTTCAGAAGTGAAAAACAGAGGAAAAAAAAAAGTTATAATAACCTGCTTGCATAAGTGTTCACACTCCTAAACTGATACGTTTTGAAGCATCTTTCGGTTTTATTACACAACTCAATGTTTTTGGGTAAGAGTCTATCAGCATGGCACATCTTCACTTATCAATGTTCTCTCACTCTTTCTTCCAAAAACATTCTAGAGCCGTCACATTGTGAGGGCGTTTAATGTGCACAGCCTGCCTCAGGTCACCCCATTGGATTCAGGTCTGGGCTCTGATTAGGCCATTTAAAAACATTGACCTTTTTTGGTTAAGTCATTCCTTTGTTGATTTGGATGCGTGCTTTGGGCCATTGTTGTGTCGAAAGGTGAAATTCCTTTTCATTTCCAGCTTACTAGCAGACACCTGCATGTTTTGCATTGAAATCAACTGGGTTTTGTAGTTCTTCATGATTCCTTCCACCTTGATAAAAGCCCCAGTCCTGGCTACAGAAAAGCAGCCCTAAAGAATAATGCTGCCGCCACTACGCTTCACCTTGTTTTTTTGGTGATGAGCTTTTTTGTGCCAAACATATCTTTTCAAACTTATCTTTTGGAATTATAGAATTTTATAGCTTTTGGAACTCATTTTGCTACAAGTAATTTAGTCTGACTTTTTTGTAAGAAAGGGCTTCTGTATAGCCACCCTACCCCATAGCCCGGACATGAGGAATACAATATTGTTGTCACTTGTCAGATGTTCCTGTACAATAGTCATGGTATGACTATGCAATTTAACACCAGATGTCTTGGAAAATGTTTCCAATTTAGCAGAGATGCGGAGGGACAGAGCAGCAATGACTTAAAGTAAAGATGGAAAAGGCTGGACAGATCTGGAAACATCCTCCTTTCTTATTAATGTGTATTAACTCTACCCTATGGGTTTGATTGCTAACTGATAAAATGTAGTTGTAAAGAAGCCGGCATTAGTAGTGAGCTCGTACAAATTCACAGTATCGCTACGTGTCTCAGAGGAGTTATATTTAAGCGTTCATATTTTTTCACACCTTTAGGATACAGCTGAACATGTGACAAAAGCCAACCATGACCAACAAAACTGACAGGCCATTATAATACAGTAATGTTCTTTATAATACAGTGTCAAGGACTTAATGATGTTTAAACGAAAGACTAGTTTCTCTCTCCATTTGGCATTTAATGAGAACATAGTGTACCTTTTCCACCATTCAGAAGCTTGTAATAATTCATTTTTATGAGGTTTGTGCAACACATTTTCAGGCAAAGGATCGGGACCAGTGAATAAAATAAAAAATAAATAAAAAAAACATCAAGTTGTTCTGGCCAATGATTTTGAGTGCTCAAAGCTGTTTTTTTCAGTTAGAAAGTGCTATGACTGAGTGAGAAAGATCTGTCAAATTACAGTCCATGTCAGTATACAGCTATAAATGAGCAGAATGTTACTTTGAATAAATGGCCTGTTTCCTGATCATCAAGAAGTCCTGAGTAGACATGATGTAGAGCTGCCTGCAATTTCTGCCAAATTTACTGATGACAGTTCATTTCATCTTTAGTACTTGCTATGTATTGGCTAGGGCTGTAATGGATCCGGATCTGAAGACTCGACCTACGATGGGAATACACCCTGGATGGGAGCATCATACACATATTCACATATTCTTTTAGGCCTATAAACAAAGAAACCAATCTAATTCCCAGTTGTTTTTGGAGGTGGGAGGAAACCCAGAGAACCCAGAGGCAACCGCAGTGGATACACACAGAACATGTAAAAATCTACACAGACAGTAACTCAAGCTCAGGATCGATCCAGGGACACTTCCTGCTGCTTCACTGGGCTTCAAATATTTAATTGTGTCCACCCTGTGATTTTGCCCTAACACCTCATTGTAGTCATTAAAAAGTTTTACCAGTTAACAAAATAAACTGAACAATATCTTCTGAGTTTTTCTCACTAGAACACAGGTTTTTAAAAAGGACACAAACCTTTGCCTCACTTGAGCCTTTCTAATTTTATATTTGTGCATTTCATTGTGATATCAGGAGGAAGATGAAGTTCCAGATGATGAAACGCTAAATCAGATGATTGCCCGCAGTGAGGAGGAATTTGAGCTTTTCATGGTAAGACTGACATGATGATCACTTCTCTTCCTCCATTACACACCATGACTTGTTTATCTTTAGTTATATGTATACCAGTTTTTATAAGATCACCAGCAAGTTACGAGGATAAAAATGGATCTCGTCCCTTTAGCGCATGGACCTGGATCGGCGTCGCGAAGATGCGCGTAACCCTAAGCGTAAGCCTCGTTTAATGGAGGAGGACGAGCTACCATCCTGGATCATCAAAGATGACGCTGAAGTGGAGCGGCTCACCTGTGAGGAAGAGAAAGAGAAGATGTTTCCCCGTGGATCACGCCACCGCAGGGATGTGGATTACAGCGACACACTGACTGAGAAACAGTGGCTGAGAGTAAGACCAAATTATTAACTATTTTACTGATAGAAAGTGGCACACTGAAGATTTTGGCATGTCATGCTGTCTCCAGACCTCATTGCTATATACAACAAAAAGCCAAAAAAGTTCCCCGTAATGCTTGGTTTATTAAAATCACGTTAACTCCTGCAAAAATGTGTTATCCAGGCGGATTTACTAAAGTGGCATACAGCGCATCGATTCCTTCAAATGAGCAAAATAATATGCAGTGTCCATGTTGTAGGATTGGTTTTCTATGTATATAATGTCAATGCAACTAGATCAGTTTAGCACCCACAGTGTGATTTACTAAGCCTGACATTTCCACTTTCAGAGAAGCACTTGCATATGTAACCTATTAAGACTGGCTAAGTAACTAAAGGCCAGATATTAATCTCTCAGCTCCTGTTTCCATCATTTGAGGAAAAAATAAAAACATTTGCAGAGTCTTAATACTGAGAAAACAGTACATTGTCTAAAATGACTCAGTATCGCAAAACAAAGTTGTTTCTTAGCTTTATGATGCATTAACAATTTTAAGAAACTTTTGCAAAGACTACAAAAACAATGAGTAGAAGAAACTCCTCCACAGAGAAAGAATTAATCTTAGCATATGCTCTAATGTTGGCTCATATTGTATTTTCTTTTTTCTATAACTCTTTGTTACAGTTTTTTTTTTTGCCTTTTCAGCTAACACCGCTAATTCTGCCATCTCAGTTTTCAGTGTGTTTCTGGATTATCTCTTTTTTTCACAGCTAGCTGAAAAAATCAGCTCCCTTTTAAATATTGTTTTGTCCAAAATGTATCACTAGCACGTGCTGTCATTTACACTTTTCTTCTTTGTAAATCTCATACAAAACTAACTACATCTTAGTAAATCAGGGTGTTAAGAGTTAAGAGATGATTTTACCCACAAGGTTGCAGTATGATTGTTGCAGATGAATGTTCATACGCAGATAATTTTTTTGCCTTATTGTTGCATAGGGAGAATCTCATTAGATGTCTTGCCCAACCCATGCTCTTCACTTTTTCTCTTACTGTGTAATTGTCTCTTCAGCATATCCACACAGCAGTTCTCAGACAGTACTGCAAATGAAAAGAAGCTCCTGGAAATAACAACAAATTAAACCAAACAGGCCATCTCACATCTCATTACTAACCAGCTTGTTTCGTATGCCAGAGACACACGTCCCTGTTAAACGCCAGCTCACGTACATATTTCCCAGCTTGCTCTGAATCTGGCCCAAGAGCCGAGCTCTAGCGCAAAAAGCCCAAAGTTGTGGAGAGACTTGGACCTAGTACATTTGGGCAGAGACTGGCTGAGTGGTGAAAAAGCAACAGGTCTTTGTACACTGTGTGTTTTACTTTTGACTCAGTTGAAGATCTCATTTTGGGAGCCACACTAGGATAAATCAGGGTGGTGTTGAGAAAGTCAGGGTTCCCGCAGATCCTTAAAAAGTCATAAAAAGTCTTAAATTAGATTTGCTAAATTTAAGGTCATAAAATGTCTTAAAAATATGTGGTCTTAAATACAGTCTCATCAGAATTGGTGTGTCAATATTCAGTGAAATAATAGCATGATAACTGTTTATGGAATCATAAGGCCTGTAAGTTGCAAGTTGTAAGTTACAGCCCACGCCATTCTCATTGCAATTTGCATGTTTCTGAGTGACAGCTCGAAGTTTTTCGGTGAGTGCAGCTACCACGAGTACTGCAGTGAAGATGGTTTTATATTGGACAGTCGCTACGCAGTCGA
>JAQQZR010000014.1:9444999-9455209 GCA_030068235.1 Notoglanidium macrostoma
GGATCGTCTAAAAAGTGCATGACACGGGCAACTATGTAAGATTCTATCAAGCTTTTAGTCCTTAACACGTCAATTTTCTAGGTCTTAAGGACATCTTAAGATGACAGAAAATACCCCGTTAACATCCATATCCCCATCCCATATGCACATTATTGTCTCTCTCTCACACACACACACATATATACAGTATGCATATATGTGAATGTTGTTTTTTTGTTGTTGTTGTTTTTGTATAGCGAAATTGGTATTGTTTTCTTTCTTTCTGTGGTCTTAAAAAGTTTTACTATTTGATGTTAAAAGGTGTGCAGCAACCCTGGAAATCATTTTCATATATCTGTACATGAAGCAAGTCTTTAGATTCACATGGCTCAGTGGCTCAATAAATTGTATTGAATGAATCACTGAGTTTGTAAACAGTCTGTATTACAAGATAAAATCAATGCTACATTTCTCAGCGGCAAGAGACATTAAAGTACAATATAAAGGCTAGACAGAATCTTGATGTAATCTTTAATGCTAAGACCAGACCACACTCGAATTTATAGATAATATCTGTCTCCTAGAAGACTCTTGCACACTTTTAATAAAATCGTTGTCATATTGTCTGCAAGTCAAGGAGGTTTTGTGTCCCCCACAATATATTAATGCATGTTATTGTGACAAAACTTGAAAGTATAAAGTTCAGCCTGGGAAATAACCATCATCTATATTTTTGTCTGGAGCTCTTGTCACTGTGTCTGATGTTGTTTTGTGATGAAATATAACTGCTGGTGGTCATTTAAGATTTTGTGTTTTCTGCATAAAGCATAGTAGTGTAAAATGAAAGAGCTACAGTTTTGCAGTGTCCGCTGTAGACAGATAGGAGGCGGGTCAAACCGGCAGGTAATACGTGATAATCTCACCTGTGTCTGATTACTGGGAGTGTGTTGTATGTGTACTTTCAGGAGAATCCTGTAACCAGTGAACTAGAGAGCTAAGCAACACAGCCGCATGTATGTGAGTGAGTGTATCTGAGCTTCATACCCCTGGCAGGTCACCTATCTATCACAGGGCCAACACAGAGACAAACAACCACTCACACTCACATTCATACTCTTGGGCAATTCTGAGTAGCAAGTTGACTTAATCAGCATGCACCTGGGCTGTGGGAAGAAATCTGGGCACCCAGAGGAAACCCACGTAGGCACGGAGAGAATATGCAAACCCTGCACAGAAAGGCCCGAGTCAGCCAGCCTGCAACCCCAAACCCAGAACCCCCCTCGCCATAAGGCAAAAGCACCAACCACCGAGCCACCCAGCAGGGCACCATTTTGATACTGAACTTAGTACGGTCCCCAGATTGGCATAGCCCAATGCAGCCCAAACCCCTGAGCTCTGGGTAGCTCGGATTACAGATGCTCTCAGCTCTCTTGTTCTCTGGTTATACGCCTCTCCTGAAAACACCTAAGTGACACGTGTAAGTAATTCAATTTTGTGACTAGCGGCCCTCTACTTTGGCTCTGCGCTTCTTATTGATTTAGTTCTTGGAATCGAATAGTCTACCCACATAGTGCCTGCAATACATCATTAAATTCAGAATTCTGCTAGCATCTCCTTACTGATTTATCTTAGATTATTTGCCTCCCTGTCTAAACAACTGGCTTAATCTTTAGCAGGTGAGCTGAAATAATACTGAAGGTTAGACTTTGTTTGTGATGATAGATCAGTCTTGTACTGGAATTCCAGGCCAAAAATGAAAGATTAAAGGTGATGAGAAGATAAATTTGAAGATTGGATAATCTTTAAAGTAAATGGGTTTGTGATGCATCAGTTCATGCCAAAGTGTTTTTTTTGTGTGTATTTGGGTGGGCTGTTGCTGCTTCTGAGTTTTGGATGAGTTTTACTCAACGGATTACGTCTACTTTAAAGTTCATTGCGAAATTTTGAAACTATACTATGGCTAAAGTATGACTAAAGGAATAAAAGTTTTAGGAACCAAATGGTATGGTGCCAACAAGACTTATGCACTAAGGAGGTGTACATTTACCAAGCCTTGTATCTGCTGCCATAACATAGCATGCACTGAAATGTTGTGAAATAGTTGCACATTCGTGGATGAATATGAATCAAAGTAAATTAAACTGGACTAGCCATAACGTGTCTTATTAAAACAAAAATAACATCTGTTTTGTGTTGTTTTAAAACAAAAGCACATGGAAGGAAGAAAACAGTCCAACTAGATGGAAGCAGTTAAGATCATCACTGCACAGTTGCTCTCATCTCAACAAATGAATAAATATTACTATATAAGCAGAATATAATATATATTAGTAGTTATTCAGATACACATAGCTTAATCTATGAGACATTTTTGCAGGATGCTGTGTAATCTTTTATCTGTTTTGCTGTGTAATAATATAAATGACATGAATAATCCCATGGCTATTGCAGTATTCAGTCAGTGTTTGGTTAAAAGCCTGAATTCCACCTGTGCACTTTGGGTTATATACGTATAAAATTTTACGTTGCAAACCAGATGTAAATTAACTTCTAATACTCCAGAATAGATCTTGATCTAGCTAGTTCTTGGGAATTATTTAACCTTTCCTACTGTCCTGCTAAGAAATTTGTTTTCTAGTTTGTAAAGCCTCTCTTGTATGGTGCTGCAGGCCATTGAAGATGGCAACCTGGAGGAGATGGAAGAGGAGATCCGTCTGAAGAAGCGCAAGCGCAGGAGACACTTGGACAAAGGCAGCCGACGTGAGGATGGGGACAAGGCTAAAAAGAGGAGGGGGCGTCCTCCAGCCGAAAAGCTCTCCCCTAATCCTCCCAAGCTCACCAAACAGATGAGCGCCATCATTGACACAGTCGTTAACTACAGAGACGGGTATGAGCACATGAACACATCTTTCCTGCATGTGACTCAGAGCTTCCACGGTTTCACATTTGAGCTGTCTTATTGTTTTGACTGTCAAACCATACTCTTTAGAATTCTGCCACAGTCAGAACACTAACAAGGACAGCCAAGATGATTTCATTTTATTGCAGGTTATGTAAGGTACTGAGAATTGCAGCACACGTACTACTAACGTTTTTGTTCCGTCTTATGGAAAGATGGGATCTGTGATCCTGAATGGACCGTGCTTGCTTTGCTGGTTGTTCACATTTCTCTATTTCATTTCATATTTCTAAATATGCCAACGGTGGCCACTTTTCAGCCCTTGTGGTTTCAGTAATGAGTCAAATTTATACCTTTAGTGACTGTGGTGTTTTTGCATGTTAATTATGGTGGACATTTGGCACAGTTTTTTGGCTTGTCGAACATGCTTTCCATTTGACGGACATCTTACACAGGAATACTCCAACGTTATTTAATTGAGCTGAGATTGCCATAGACTGTGGAGAATTTCACACAGCGTTTTGCCTGGCAATTGCACCATGTGGCTAGGGACGTCTGGAGCCGCTTGTTGTTAGTTCAGGATAAATTAGGGTTGTGTAAGCACCATTTGCCAGGACAAATCCAATGAAACAAGACACTTCAGCAGCAATGTCATGCATGGTCCCACACTTTAATAGTAGCTCACACTGCAGTCTCCAGTCTTCATGGATGTTTTACAGCATACAGGGTTCATACTTACTGTATTGTTGTCCAAAGCTGAAGTTATTGATACATCTCAGAGGTCGATTTACATTGTTTATACCAATTAAAAAGAAGTTAGCCTAAACCATTTGAAGATGCTTCAGTAGTCTCCAGTCCTATTAGCAGTTTTGAGCCGATCTGGATTAACCCCTGTACAATATTTATGGTATTGTTCATTGTGTAACTAGTGCAGAAATGCTACTTCTTGTTAAACTCCATCTACCATCGATATAGCTCATGTAAAATAGGATAGGATGTGGAGTGTGATGGTACTCAGACTTTGTGGGTCACAATTTTACATACACTGTAGTTAGTAGTTGGTATTATTGCCTTTTAATTGCATAATTAATCACACAGACTACTACAAGCTTCTCAAAACAATTTTTGCCAATTCCTCCCAACAGAACTGCTTTAACTGAGTCAGGTGTATGGGTCCCTTTGCTTAGACATACTTTTTCAGTTCAGTCCACAAATTTATGGGATTCCAGCTACGGCTTTGTGATGGCTACTCCAATACTTTCACTTTGTTTTTGCAAGTCATTCTATTACAACTTTGAAGGTATATTTTGCATTCTTGCCCTGCTGAGAGACCCAGTTGTGACCCGAGTTTTAACTTGAAGTGTTGCTTCCTTATTTCTAGATAATCTTTCCTCCTTTTGATGCCATCTATTTTCTGACATGCACCAGTCCCTTTTCTACCAAAACACTCTGATAAAATGATGCTTCCATTGCCATGCTTCACAGTTGGGATGGTATTCTTTGAATTAAATCCTCACATTTTTTCCTCCATATATAGTGCTGATCATCATGACCAAGCAGTTCAATTGTTGTCCTTGAAAATGCTAGGTCTTCATCCTGGTGATCACATGAAAACTTCAGTCTGGCTTTTTATGCGAGTCTTGGAGTAGGGGCTTCTTCCTTGTGTGGTAGCCTGTCAGACCTATTTGGGACCTGATGCCTCCAACTCTTTTACCAGTTTCTTTGTTGGTGTCTTCGGGTTCAGTTGAAGCTTTCTGACCAAAATTTGTTTATCCCTGGGACTTAATTTTTGCTTCCCTCATGAAGGATGCAGTGTCTGTGTGGTCCTAAGATTTTTTTTCTTTTTGCCTACAACTGTTTGTACAGATGTTGTGGTATCTTCAGTTGTTTGGAAATAGCTCCAAAGGAGGAACCAATGGACTGGTGAAGTTAAGGAAGATCCACAGTATTTTTTTTTTCTGCCATTAGCCAATCAGAAGCTTCTAAATGTTATTACTAAATGTCAACAACTTCTGGACTGCTTAAAGAAACATAGCATATGTATACTTTTGACCCACTAGAATTCTGAATTCAGTTTCAAACTGAATGTTTTAAAATGACCTCTGATGTGTAGAAACAAAGTACATGCCTTATTTCCAGAAGAAATGTGTAGTAACCTGAAACGTGTGGAGTTGTGAAAATTAAGACTGAATAGCCTAGGTGTAAGATTTATATTTTCCATTTGAGCCATGGTTGAATTTAAGTAGACTAAGCAGTACTGCACCAGAATTCATGAAACAGAAAATCACCTTCCACATTTTCTTTAATTAATCTTCATCTAGTCCAGAGGAATCTTCCTAAAACTGGCTCTGTGTTCTCCAATTATAGATCAGGCCGTCAGCTCAGTGAGGTGTTTGTACAGCTACCTTCCAGGAAAGAGCTCCCAGAGTACTACGAACTGATAAGGAAGCCAGTGGACTTCAAGAAGATCAAGGTAAAAGGAAAAAGAGAGAGCAGTTAGAGATAACTGTATTCTCTACTATAATCTTTATTCACTGTAGTGACACATTATTCGTAGATAATATCTTGAGTGGCAATTCCATTACTCATGGACTAATAATTACAGGAATACGTAGATGTGGAATTCCTGCACGTTACTGGGTTCCTATCATTTGGAATATAACATTGCCGATATTCTTTCTGCAGTTGTAATTCTCAGTTCTGGCTTAAGCAGTGGTGTATATGTTTGTAGGAGAGAGTGCGCAACCACAAATACAGGAGCTTGGGCGATTTGGAAAAAGACGTAATGCTCCTCTGTCACAATGCACAAACCTACAACCTAGAAGGCTCTCAGGTGAGTGATTGAAAGCACATCTTATAGTTTGTCCTCTAGTTCAGACCAAAAGCGCAGTTGGGCTTGGGTCTTTAAATATTGGCCGTATGAGAGTTGAGAGTAACTTTCCACAGAATGTTCTTTTGCAATGTGCCGGAGTTTTGCCAGGAAGTGCAGGGTTATGGGCCAAAATTCTCTGCTCTGTAATTGATTCCATCATTTTATCTGCTTCAAAATGCTCACATCTGTAAAGAGAATTTGTACTTCAATGCACCTCCCCCCACATTCTCATAGAACCATGAATTTTTAGCATTCTGAGGCACCAGTAAACAGAATATGCAGTTTTATTCAGGCGCATTATTCGTCTTATATACTACACACTGATAATTAATTAGCGCTACAGTCGGATGTTGAGTTGCCCTGAACTGTAATTGAATTTCATGCAGAAATTCATTCAACACTCTAACCCTTCTTTTTAAAACCTTTATTTGTAATCAAGGTTTGTCTGGGTATGAATGGCTTTTTCAAATTATGTCCACCTTTTCCTTTATTACTGAATTATTGATTTTATTCTTTAAGATCTTTGAGGACTCCATAGTGCTGCAGTCTGTGTTTAGGAGTGCCAGGCAGAAGATCGCCAAAGAGGAGAGTGAGGACGACAGCAATGATGAGGATGATGAGGAGGATTCAGAGACTGAGTGTAAGAAATATATATATTTTTAAATCTGATCTTTCCTGTTATCTCTGCATAACAACAGCATCATGAATAACCAAACCTATTTTAATGATTTTTTTTTAACATGTACTGATCTTAAAATGTTATAGTAAACTTAGGAATGTCAAAATATAAGGAATTCACTGAAACAGATCATTGATTAATTTTGCATAGATGTTTCAGCCCAAAACATTCGCGCTTGATTTATTCAAGCTCATCATTTCATGCACAATTAGGATTTCTTCCTGAAAACACTGAAAGGCTTTCATGTTAGCTCCACTCCAACTCATTAGAGTTCACTTAGGGTCTGATGTCTTTCTCAAATATTTATTTATCTACTCTGTTTAAACGATTATTGCCCACTGCACACATAAGGGCAGTGTTGTGTTAGGAGCTCAAGAAAAGTTAACTTTCACATGGTGCAATTTTAAAGAAGTGTGTAAGTGTCGTCATAATACATTTTTTTTTTCCGTTTAATTACAAAACATGGTTCCCACCCCAGCTAAGTCAGTGAGGGTGAAGATCAAGCTGAGCAAGCGGGAGGAGCGCAACCAAGACAGAGGCAAGAAGCGGCTGAGCCGGGTCAAGGCCAAGCCTGTGGTCAGTGATGATGACAGTGATGAAGAGCAGGAGGAGAATGTAGGTCCACCTCAAATCAGCGTGTCACATTAAAAACAATAGATTCTAATATATCATTCTTTATATATAATCATATTACTGTGTTTTACATTTTACAGCACAGAAAAAAAACATGTTTTGTCTTATTCAGTCCATATTTTCTATCCCTGATGTTTTTGGGGCTTTAAGGCAAGTACTTGTGTTTAATGGCAGTGGTGTAGGCAGGCATGAAATACACGCATGTAATTTCCGTAATCTGAATTGCACACCCATGAAAGCAACTTAAAGGTGTAGTCATCAATTCTAATCCAAATACACTTTTTGTCAAATTCAACGAATATCTCCTCCCAGTCCACTAGCTGACCATTCTGTGTGTGTGCTGAAAAAAGGGTGTTCATACACAGCCCTGGCTCTGTAAATGGGGAAACAAAGCAAGTAGCTAGGACTGAGCCACACAACACTATTCCAGCCAATCAGCAACAGGGGGAAGAGGGAGAGGAGATGAGGGTGTCGTTGTTAGTGTTGTTACCTTGGCAATGTGTGTTGATGAATTTGGGGGATGGAGCATCTGAAGGAGAACTGAAGGAAGGTGAGTATTAGTTTGGGCTGTTGAGCGTTCTTCCTCCAACTCTCAATACACGCAACTTTCCCAGTGTAAACATTAATGTAATTTGCGGACTTAATTTGATCGGTTTCAGTTACACAGGTGGTTCTAGATTAGAGATCCATCTGATGTGTGTGTTCATTACTGTGCATGTCACTCCTCCATCGCCTCCAGACATTTCATGGCCCGGGAGTGCCAGTAATAACTGAAAACACACATTGTGCATCTGGCCTTCTCGCCGTCACTGTGACTGAATTCAGTTCCTGAATTAATGGGAACAAAGCCACGTTTCAAAATCTAATGGAATCCTTCCCAAAAGAGGGACCAAATTGGAATGTGACAAGTTCATTCACTTGCGATCAACATTTGGGTCTGAAGTGCTCAAGTCACTTAAGACTAGCTGTCAATCCAGAGCTGAGGATTGTGGGCAAATCAGACTCTGGTCCATGTGCCATCTCACCGCTTCCGCTGTTGATGTGCTTCACAGGAGCAGACTGAGGGCAGCCACACCGAAGATGACTGACCTGCACAGACACGAGAAACTGACCAGTTTCTGCCTTTCTGTCCTAGTTTTCTTCTTGTTTTTTGGGTTCTTTGCCAGCATATCTACCCCTTCTACCCTGCAAAGACTTTGAAGACAATACAACATTTATGTCTGGCTTGCTCACAAGTCGTTTGCAGATGTGTTTTTGAACATTTTGTCCATTTTATTCGTCTGTCATGTGGCTTCACTTCACACAGCGTTCTGATGAAACCGAGTCTATGCCCTTGTGTGTGTTTTACCCATCTATAAATGTTTTAGGTATTTACTTGCACAGAAAAACACATTTTACAGAATTCTCCGCCTTGATTGCGTCAAGAAGAATAGCAGTGTTTCACATATAAAGTAACCTATCTACGATTTTTATCTAAAGGTTTTTATCTAGTAAAAGACACATTTGTGTCAAATATGTGTCTTTGAATTTCATATACTCTAACATTTTTACCACATGAGCTCATTGTCCTTAACGTGAATAAACGCAAAATGTAGAGGCTTTCAGTAGCACGTCCTGCAGAGATGTTTAAACATGGATAGAATTTGATTTGATTTAGTCCACTCATCAACCTGATGCAGTTTTAGTGGACTGAGACATGTGAACAAGATTCACTTGTATGTGACACTTCACTCTTGCTTCACGCCTTTAATATCAACCCTCACAGCTCTGGATATTTTTCTAGTATCTTTTTCAAAGATTTGAGCTTTTGTTAAAATTCTGCACATTAAGAAAAAACCTTATACAAACCTTGATACTGAAATGTTAAATAACGATTTTGTCTTGCTAATGGGCTTACATTTATCAGTATTAGTGTCTGCTTTCTCTTTCCTGATGTTTGTCCTCTTGAACTTTTTTCAGATATTTCCTTTTATATATTTTTTTTGCTGTATGCATGTCACCGTTTTCCGAAGTGTCATAATCATTGCTTTCTTTGCACAATGTCTTTGTGGTTATATCTCATAGCCCAAAGCAAATAAATGTCACAGATTTTGAAGGCTCTCTTGTAGTTTTTTTAATTTAAAAAAAGTATGTTGCATTGCTAAGAGACTAACTAGAAAAAACTGGTAACTGACTTCATAGAACATACTTTGAGATGATGAATGGCAGACGGTTTGAATATATTCCTCACAGTGTGTATGTTTGTCTAATTTGAAGATTACATATATGGTTTTGTGTGCCGTGATGCATTCTTTGTATACACTACACTGCAAAAAGACATTTTACCAAGTGAAGATACACCATACGGCCAAACATTTGTGGGCACCTGGCCATCATGCCCATATGTAGTCATTCCCCAAACTATTGGCACAAAGTTGGAAGCACACAGTTGTATATGATGCCTTTGTATGCTGAGGCATTACAGTGAGGCCCAAACCTGCTTGACTATGACCATGTACACAAAGCAAGCGCCATAAAGGCATGGTTCATCAAGGTTGGAGTGGAAGATCTTGAGTGGCCTACACAGAGCCCTTAACCACACTGAACACTTTTGGGATGAACTAGAATGCCAACTGCACCCCAGGCTCCTCACCCAACATCAATGCCTGACCTCACTAATGCTTTTGTGGCTAGATTGGCAAATTCCCACAGCCATGCTCCAAAGTCTAGTGGCAAGCCTTCCCAGAAGAGTGGAGGTTGTTATAACAGCAAAAGGGAGGACTACATCTGGCATTTGGTGCATATGGGTGTCAGGTGTCTACAAACTTTTGTCCATATAGTGTATCTTAAGTAAAGGAAACGTTACCTAATATTTCTCACTATGAGATCATTATATAACAAATGTAAGACTGTTAGAATATTTATAGGCATATTTACTAAATTAAAGCCTAAAATTGCTTTTTGAAATAAATAATTCAAAAAATTACACAGTGGTGCAGTGGTTAGCCCTGTCGCCTCACAGCAAGTAGGTCCTGGGTTCGATCCCCGGGTCACCCAGGGTGCCTTTCTGTGTGGAGTTTGCATGTTCTCTGCGTGCATGCGTGGGTTTCCTCCGGGTGCTCCGGTTTCCTCCCACAGTCCAAAAACATGCAGATTAGGTCAACTGGCT
>JAQQZR010000014.1:9466182-9482494 GCA_030068235.1 Notoglanidium macrostoma
TTTTCCCCACTGTAGTGTAGTGTCTGGCTAGTAGCGTTCAAACAGAAACAGCATCAACTGAATTGGCCAATCATGTTTCTCTTCACAGCAGCTTTAATCCAATAAAATGTGATTAAACAAAGGAATGCACTGTTAAAAAATTTATTATAGTCAGTAAAATAAATGTTATTACCTAATGGTGCCTACACTGTAAAGTTAGCCCTTCCTTTTCCTATTGAAATGTTTTATTCTAATTTTAGAGCCTAGGTTAATGCTGTTAGTTAATAGAAAATGTTAAATAAGTGAGAAAATATATATTGATTAGCGGCCTTTAGCCAGGCGATATGTTTGTCTTATCACAACATGCAAATATAGTGGTCAGATCTGACCACTCAAACATTTTCTGAATGTTACAAATAAGCAGTTTTCTTCCAGTCAATACTAGCAGCAAATGTACAGAAGTCCAGAGTGAACTATGCAGCTGTAGATTTTAGATTGTAGTTGGAAATTTTATTTTAGTGAAGTAAAATGTCATAATGGCGAAATGACAAGATGATGGATTTGGGAACATAGGAACCAATTTCTGAAATGAAAAGACTTTTCATTCCTTTAGCCCAAACCAGAAAGAACAAGAACAAGAACAGGACCAGAAGAAAAAGGCATTACAGTAATGTTAAAAGACAGTAAATATAAGTTGGCTTATAAATGTGCACTGTAAATTCTCCAAGGACCGCTTTAATATTTTCTCTCTCCATCTGAGCTTGGTGAAAAAATATTGATAATGTTTAATGTGTGATGCTTTGAGATTTCAGTTGATTGCTAACAGATCAATATTGGGATTTGTTTAAGTACAGCGCTAAAGATATTGGAACATCTTAATTAGCCCACACATTTTGCACAATTATACCTTTTCTGTAGTAATCTTTAGAAAAACACCTCAAATAGAATATTCTTTGCAATTTCCAATGTCTAAAAATGTTTCTTTAAACAAATATCTTACTCTGCAACATTAAATGCTGTTAAAACTCAATTAGTATGCAAGTTAATCTAATGCAAACATTGTTAATGAGCTAACATCATCTAGATCATCAAGCAAAGGTGAAATATGTATTCATGAACTATTTAAAAGTATGTGTTTAAAAAAATGTTCTTCCATTATTTAGTGACCACAGCAGACTTCAAATGTGCCTTTATCTAAAACACAATTATCGTTAGCTATCCCTAAAGGGATTGTCTAAGCCACTCATTTTTTCTCACAAAATGTAGGCTTGACCTAAGACCTAAAAAGCTTGACCTAAGACCCAATAGTTTCTAAACCAATATTCTTCATATTGCCCCACTGAGAGTTATTCATATTATTACACAATGCACACAAGCAATCCAGCACATACTTTGTGAGAATTTGCAGCTCTATTCGCCACAAATGGTCAGAGAAAGGCAGCCTGTGGCAAACCCTGCTGTGCTTATTTTCTCTGTCTGGTTGTCATCTCTTTGACAAAGTGAGATTTTTTTTCAGGGTCGCCGCCGCAACAGGAGTGAAAAGTTCAAATATTAGACTTTCTGGTGGGGCTGGGGCTCTGTCACAGCTTGCCTATGCCAACGTCAACAGGGCAGGCCGGTGGCAGAGGGCACCTCTGTCTAGTCTGTGGCGTTATGTGCAGACAGACCACCTGACGAAGAATAGATATCCACGCCAATAAGCCTTAGCTGTCCTTCACTACACTGTGTTCTGACCATTATTGAATATTAGTACAAGCCTTGCTTCCTGTTGTTATCATGATTAGCTTCCTTCTTTTCTAATCGAAGTCAAAGATTTCTGGACAGTTCCTCCTTTGACCAATTAATTGACAGACCAAAATAATACAATGTGCTGATGAGATTTTTATACAATCCCGACAGTAGAGTCGTGGTGATATATGTTCACAATCCATTTAAATGGTCTGGAAATTTCCTCATACCGCTTTATCCTTCACTTTAATTCTTGAAGTTCCTGAGTGACATTCACTGAACATCTTGTATACAGTCATGTGACAGTTTGTGAATTTATGTACTTGTGACACACCACAATATGGTGGTGTGTTTGGTGAGCTGATGAGATCAAATTAGCTAATTTGCTTTTGCTTCTGGAGAAGCATGGTGGTGCAGTGGTTAGCTCTGTTGCATCACAGCAAGAAAGTTCCAGGTTTGCTCCCCTGGTCTACCAGGGGCACGTTCTCCCCGTGCCAATGTGGGTTTCCTCTGGGGGCTCCGGTTTCCTCCCACAGTTCAAAGATATGTAGATCAGCCCGCAATAGATTAGTGGCTTAGAGAATGAATGAATGGATAGATGGATGTCTTTGCTTCTAGAGGTATGTTCCAACTGATTTAACAATTCTGAGCTTTATCTAAAGGTTGTGACGTGTCGAGATTTTAACCTTAAACTTGTGACAGAAGATGCCATGTGACCTCATTGTCCCTGTTGACGCTTGGTTTTAAAATGCATCTTGGGTGATCGAATCACAAGTGGACTTAATGAGCTGCTCAATTAATTTAACTGATTCAATTATTTGGAATTAATATATGTTCTGTTGTTTAATTCAAAGCGTATTTAAACAAATGTAAACATAAAAGAGGGGCAAATCAATTAAATTATTAATAATCTCATTTAGCTGATGCTTTACTTGGTAAATAAAAACAAAAAAAAACAACAAGATTTTTACTATCCTATGTTGATCCAATGTAATTTTAATTACTTGTAGTATGAATACCACAAAACAATAAAATGTTCAGGATGCACTGTGAATAACTATGAGTTTGAGGGATGTGAAGATAGCACGGATGAAGATCCTGGAGACCCTGATTACACTCAGAGCAGCAAAGACATGGATAATGAGTCAAGTGGGTCTGATGATTTGGAAGTAGCGAATCAAGTGATGTACCGCAACCAAACATGAATCCCAGATGGCAAAATACAAGAACAATTTCTCAGAGAAAGAAACTTTTTGAAGTCTCTGAGTGCATATTCAAAGGCCGGCATAGCACAACTCCAGACAATCTTCATACTTTGAAGTATTTCAGAAAGTTCACACCACAATTATGAATAAAAAAATTAAGCTGAACATCTTTTATTGCAAATGATTGTGAGACACAGCCAGACTGCATGTAGCTTTTTCTATCCAAATGATTTCTCTGCATCCTGAGCAAAAGCTGTGGTTTAAGCAGTGAGTATTCAACTGAGCAGGGATCAAACACGCTTATTGAGTAGGCCATAGTGCAGCTTTGATTCAAATGCCTCAGCTAAGACATCAGGCTTATTGAGAAGAACTGGGGGCTTGAATGAAGAATAGCTTCCTTTCCCTTTCATGCTTTCTTTCTTGTCCTTTTTCCTCAACATGCTTAACAAAAAGTTGGCAGCTGAAGCAGGATTGTGAATGCCCCCTACTGGGCTTTGTGTGCCACCTTCAGTTAATTACATTATAATTATATCAAAGCTCTGCATGCATTACCATATATCAAGAGCTGTTCTGAACTCTGAGCCTGCCATTTTTGTTCAGACATTTTTGTACAGGTGTTGAAGATGCCTTGCCATTTGATTCTTGAATACTGATTAATTTACATGTGATAATGGCAACACTCCGGCTGTGACAGTTCGCAATATTATAATAATGTATTTTTGTACCTTGCGAATTGAAAAATGCTATGCTTCATTCAGGCCTGTCTGGCATGTTTTTCATATTTTCATTTTCAGCCAGTTAACTGAACTGCGGGATCATTTAAGCCTAAGACATCTGCCTTCCGAACAATACAGACTTTATCACTGGAGAACACATGCAGCAAAAATGCAGGCAGCTTTATCCCAAATTGAATACATGCTAATTATATATTAAATCATGATTAATATTGTAATTATGCATGCTGAACATTGCAGTATTCGGATTATCCAATTGCTGCTTTGTCACTGTATAAATGAAGGAAGTAAAGATTAAGCAAAATTTATGTAGAGTATCCTTTCAGAAAACGAGCACAGCAATTATGTGCAAGTCTTGGCAGTAGAGAATGAATAATTTAAATCTTAGTCATTCTCTGATTCAGCCATAGTATATAAATAACAACGTGTGCCTTGCCAAGTTTAGTGAATGCATAGACATTTGTCTAAACAGGGCACCTTTGTGGTTTTCTATGTGGAATATTCCTGGCTTCTGTCAGGAGTTGGAAAGTGGAAAGTCCTTCTAAAAGTGAAGCGAAGTTATGGTTATTTATCATTCATTCATCTCCAGTAACTATCTTGCCCACGGTCAAAGTGGATCTAGAGTCAGTCCTGGCAACGCTGGACGCAAGTCGGAGGAATTCACCCTGGACTAGACAACAATCCATCGCAGTGCGTCATACACACACACGCTTACAAACTCATTCACATCTAGGGGTAATTTGGCATAGTCAGCCTGCCTAACTGCATGTTTTTTGTACATTGGGAGGAAACTAGATAACCCACAGAAAACATAAGCAAACCCAGGTAGAACATGAGAAACTCTACACAGACAGCAACCCAAGCTCAGAATTGAACCCTGGAGCCTTAAGATGTGGCAATGCTGCCCGCTGTGCCACCATGCTGCCCACATATAATAAACTATAATAACTATAATAAAAGTTAAAAGAAACAACAAAGGAAAACCCCTGTTGTGTTTATTTCTCACACTTTCATTGTATTACAAGAGTGTAAATCGTGTTAAGAGTGTACACCACACCTTCTGGCACTAAAAGCTGTATTGGCAATTTTGGGTTTTCATGCTCACACACACTTTCTGACATCCACCTACACATATGTCTAGAAAGAGCGCAAATATTACTGGAAAGTTGTGAAATAGGGGAAAAATAATGTCAGCTCGAACCTCATACTTTTAATTATAACGTTTGTAGAAAGTAGCAAATTGGTAGAAACAGTGACCTATATTTGTTAAAATACAGGGAGTAAAATGTGGCTAGTGTCCAGGGAAATTCCATTTAAGTAGGCCACTTTCTCCTTCTTTCCTTATTTTTCTTTACTGTTGTCTTTGGCCCATACAAAACAGAAGGAGAATACATGACCCTAGTCTCCCTTTGACTTTTTGTTAGAGCACCATATGAGTTCCTGGGTGGCTAAAAAGCATGTCCCGTTACCACATTAGTAGATGAGTGGTTCTGGCTTTGGTCACATTTAAAACATGTCATGAAAATAGTGTTCCCACAGACTCTCCAGGGTCATGACTATTAGAAAAAGCAGTTGCAATTAAAACAGTCACATTCCATTGTGAAGCCCTTTCTGTATAAAATGAATAAAACTGTCTAGCAAACTCTTTTTTTATCTTATGTAACACCCTTTGTGAGTTGTCAAGCTCTTTTAATAACTCAGGGTAAAATCAAGAAATATTCCTTTTTGTTAAGGATTAAGCAGACAATTAGATGTTCAATTATGTAAAACCATGTTACTCATCTCCTTTACACAGTGTTCCACTGCTCCCCAATGATTTGTAATGCTGTACCTCTTTTCTGCTGTAGTGACGTCTGTAGACAAACCCATTCAGCCTCAGGGTGGATGGGTCATGCCACCAGCAAAATGCGCCATTGTGATTTTGGCATGCCTTTGGTTGCCATTGTTGCCATTGTTTCTTTGTTCTGAAACAATGATAAGAGTGTAGCAAATGAGAAAAATGACATTTATCTGCCTGTTTTGCATCCATAATTGAAAGTCCATATTGATGTCAGCAAGGTCAGGCAATTTGCCAATGAGGTGCAAAACAAGGTAGCTTGCTGGAAAAGTCAAGCATTCCTTTAACAACAGTGTTGATTAAAACAAATAAAATTCAAGAAATTTATGAACGTATGATATCAAGTTTGTCCTGAATAAATAAATATGTCCAAATAAATATTAACTATATTAGAAATTAACAGCCCTCCATTTCAAAATGCACTGAGTAAGAACAGTGTTGTTCTTAATGTCACCGTCTTCACAGATATGTCATCCTTTTGTTGGTCACTTTACAGCTGTGTGAAATGTCTATTAAGAAAAGGGGAGGTGCATTTGGAAGGAGAAACAGACAGGAAACAAAGGAGGTGCTGACATTCAGTTTTACCCCTCCATAAAACCTAAAGGCTCATGCTGTCCTGAGGGGAGACAGATTCTCAGGACCCCCAAGTGCCCCCTCTAGCATTAACAAAGCTGCTGGAATTTCATCCCTGCATTTCAGCAAATTGATGACTAACAGCTTCGAGAACAGCCAAGAGACAAGTTTCAGCAAACTGTCAAGCACTGTGCAATTTTTCTTGTAACATGCTGTGTTTTCTGCTATGGGCTAGAATGTGTATTTGTGTGTCAGGAAGAGTCTCAGGAGACAGAGAACATTATATCCTCTGTATAACAACAAACTGAAACCAATTGAAAACAAACAATAACAAAAAAAACCCCAAAAAATCATGATTACTCAGCTTGACAAAGGATTATGTAGTATAGTTTCCTGGGATCATACACTTTATAGCAATTGAGAATTGTGGCAAAAACATACATTACAGAAATAGGCATATTAAATTATTAAATGCATTTCTATTAAACTCAGCAGTTGATGTATATTTACCAGTTCCCATATCTTTACATTTAATGTATTGCAGCTGTCTAAATTTTAAAACACCCATTATATCTCTGTTATTAATGATGTTATTTGGTTGAGGATCCTTTTGACTGATGGTAGGTAGGTTTCCATGTGTAATTGTACATAAGAACCACTTCTTTTGACAGAGACTGCATACAATCTCCTGTTTGATTTGGACTATAAACTTGTTCAAGAAATATACATTTCTTGAAAAACCAAAGTAGCCAAAAAAAAAAAAAAAAGCCTTAATAAACTGTTGGGTCACCACAAACTGCCCCTACAACTTCAAATGACGTGGTGTAGATTGTACAAGTCTCAGGAACTGTATTGGAGGGATGAATGCCAGTCTTCCAGCAGATATTTGTGCAGTTGCTGTTTTTATGATGGTGATGGAGAGTGCTATACATCTCAAGCCAAAATAAACTATATGGACAAAAGTACTGGGACACAACTCTTAATTATTGAATTCAGGTGTTTCAATCAGACCCATTGCCACAGGTGTATAAAATAGCATTTGTCAAACAAAATGTGTAATTCTGAAGAACTTGGTGACTTCAAGCTTGGTACTGTAATAGGATGCCACCTTTTGCAATAAGACGGTTTGTGAAATTTCATCCCTTCTGGATATTCCACGGTCAACTGTAAGTGGTATTATTGGCAAGTGGAAGCGTTTAGGAACAACAGCAATCGAAGACTATGTAAAGTCACAGAGCAGGGTCAACAACCATTAAGGTCCATGGTGCATAAAGGTCACCAACATTCTGCTGATTCCATAGCTGAAGAGTTCCAAACTTCTACTGGCATTAATGTAAGAACAAAAACTGTGCGGCGGGAGCTTCATGGAATAGGTTTCCACAGCCGAGCTACTGCATGCAGGCCTCACATCACCAAGTCCAATGCCCAGTGTCGCATGGAGTGGTGTATAGCACACTGCCACTGGACTGTGTAGTAGTGGAAACATGTTCTATGGAGTGATGAATCACGCTTCTCTGTTTGGCAGTCAGATGGCGAGTCTGGGTTTGGTTCAGTGTGGAAGAACTTGATTGGCCCACACAGAGAAATGACCTCAACCCAATTGAACACCTTTGGGATGAACTGGAACGGAGATTGCGAGTCAGGCCTTCTTGTCCAACATCAGTGCCTGTCCTCATAAACGCTCAACAGAATGAATGGGTATAAATTCCCACAGATACACTCCAAAATCTTGTGGAAAGCCTTCCAAGAAGAGTGGAAGCTGTTATAGCTACATAGAGGGAACCAACTCCATATTAAAGTCTATGTATTTGAATGCAATGTCATTAAAGTCCCTGTTGGTGTAATGGTCAGGTGTCCCAACACTTTTGTCATTATGGTGTATGTGACTCACTTTTTCTAAAGACTAAAGATGTCACTTTAGTCACTGTTCCTACAGTTGAGAGCTGTAGTTGAGAACTGAAGCTCCTGCAATCTGTGCCCAATAATGAACCCACTTTTTAAAGTAATTTAGATCTTTTTCACTTGCAATCTTGACCCAAAACCAAGAACAAACTGTACCTTTTTAGTATTTTTATATATATAGCAGAGCATTGTAGGATCATTGGTTTTTAGTTGCTCAACTTTATACCATTATGGTTTAATTTTTTAATCTGGCCAGATGGTGTTTATACTAATATAATTTCTATAACAGCAGCTCTGGCAATAGTTTCAGTTGTAGCTTAAATGATTTACACAGAATGAGATAATGTGCAAATTCCAATATGTTATGGTTCCTATAGTAATAACTCATTCTGGTTTATTGCTTTATTGCTTTATTGTTTGTGGTTTTTTTTGTCTTACTATCTTTAAGAGAAAGGAAAAAATTAGGCTGGCAAAAAGATGACTGCTTATATCTGTAAAAATATAATGTAATAAAATATATCTATAATAATAAAATATATTTATAATAATAAAGTGAACTGTAAGAGAACTTGTGGGGATTTCCACATCATGAAATGTGTAACACCCAATCCAACCTCCCACCTGAGCTCCATGCTGAGCTCCAGTGCACAGTGTCTGATTCTCTCTTCCTGGTCAGATCTGATGGTGGGGGGATGACAGCTAGAGAGGTTAGTTTGGTACAAATCAGCTGTAGTAACCTGCGAGTCCCAAGAAGGCACATACCTGTTTCTTAGTGATGGGACTGATGCATGGCCACATCATCGAGGTAAGCAGAATAGCTATGGTGCAGTCACAGGATGATGTCCATGAGCCACTGGAATGTTGTGGGCACCTCTTACAGGCCGAAAGGGAGAATCCAGTACTGACAGTGCCCTGATGACCGGCTGAAGCCGGTCTTGAGTCGGGACGATGGGGCCAGGCAGGTATGCCAATAGCCCTTGGTGAGGTCCAGTATGGAGATGAACTGGGCTCTTTCACATCTTCTATCTATGGAATAAACATTGAACTCAGAGATCTCGTTGATTTTCTGGAAGTCATTGCATAGGTGTAGGCTTCTGTCTGGTTTGGGGACCATGGGGTAGACCAGGGGCTTGTAAATTCCTCAATTTTGCCAGCCTTGAGCATTTGTGCCACTTTCGCCTTGATAGCTTGATGATGGGCATCCAGCATGCAGTAGGGTTGCTGTCTGATGATGACACCTGGAGGAGTTTTAATGTGGTGTAGGAAGATGGTGGTCTGCTTGGGCTCCTTGGAGCACATGTCCTGGAACTGGTCCCTCCTGCTCAACAACATCTTGTCGCTGGGCCAGGGTTAGGTCAGGTCCCCTGTGGATCACCTCTGCAGGGCCTGCAACAGAGACAAGAGAGGCGAGGAGGGCAGGGGCGGGTTCCACCCAATGTTTTGGCAGGCTAACATGTTTTAATTAGGTGGTAGTGCTCTTACTGGGCAACTGCAGGAGGTAGTTCACAGAACCTACTCACTCCAAGACAGTGTAGGGGCCCTACCATCATGCCAGGAACATGCAGAAGGCACTGGGAATGAGGATGAGGACCTCGTTTCTGGGTTGAAACTCTCTGGGTTGCATGGGTCGGTTGTAGGCCTGCCTGTGTTCCTCCTGAGCAACCAACATGTGTTCCTTTACAAAGGGGCCAATCTAGTCAATTCCCTCCTGCATCTCCCAGCTGTACTCATTGACTGAGAAGAATGGCAATGGCTGCAAGAGATAGGAAAGGAGAGGTGTAGGTCCGAGTTCCAACCTTCCACATCCACAATCCGGCAGAGCATTTCCTTCAGTGTCTGGTTAAAACACTCAACCAGGCCATCCATCTGGGGGTGATATACTGATGTATGGAGATGTTGCACATGTAGCAGTTGGCACAGGTCCTGCATGAGGTGCGATATGAAGGGTGTCCCTTGGTTGGTCAGGATGTCCTTGGGAATTCCTACCCAACTAAACAGCAGCACCAGTTCTCTCATGATGTTCCGGGAGGTGGATTTTCGCAGGGAAACAGCCTCAGCGCATGGCATAATCCAAAATTACCAAGATGTATTCATGGCCTCAGGCAGACTTAGTTAGCAGCCCCATTTGGTTCATCCCCACACACTCAAAGGGCACCTGATGATGGGCAGTGGGATGAGCGATGCAGGTGCTGGCTTGTGGGCGGGAGTGTGCTAACACCGAGAGCACTGCTGGCAGAACCTGCTGTATCTCTACTACATCCCCAGCCAGTGGAACTAATACCGGATCTTCTCCAGGGTGTCACGGGGTCCCAGATGGTCCCCCAGTGGGTGGGTATGAGCCAGGTACATCATTTTTTCCATTTTAGAGTGAAGCGCAACAAGGAAGCTACAGGGCTCTCCATGATGGGTGCAATGGTAGTATAGGAGACTGTTCTTGACATGGAAGTATGTCATGGGGAGCATATGGGCCGGTTCTGGCTCCAACAGCACTTTAGCTGGTTATCCTCCTTCTGCTCCCACCCAAAGTTGCCTCTTTGAGTGACCTGCTGGCTCACACACAAGAGAGAGTTAGAGGGACGAGAGGACTGACTTTCGGCACCGGCTTTGGCGCCGGCGTCTTCATCCCTGGTGAGGAGGGTGGCTAAAGTTACTTGTGTGGACCAGTGGTTGGCTGGGCATTGGCAGCTGTAAATATATTTTCCTTATGTGAGTGAAATATCAATCTTCATCTACCTATTTTGCCTCATGCATAGAGATCATGGGAAAAAAATTAAATAATATGGACATGAGCTGAAAAATATCATATTACCATACAGGTGCTAGATCATGACAAATGTGGCAGGCCAATATAAAATCAGATTTATGGTTCAAAGGTTAATTTTTTGTAAACAGAGAAAATAACGAATGTGTACTTTTGCTGTTAAAATTCTAATATAGGCTGTTACTCTGAATGACACTTTTGCATATTGAAATATTATTTCAAGACAGGATACAACAGATATGGTTGAAAGTTATAGACCCATGTCAGCAGGATTTAAACTCACAACCTTCCAATCAGCATTACAAACAACTGAGCCACCACTCCTTAAAGTCTCCCACATAAACCCATTAGCTGTGTTCCTTCCAATAGCTGCATGAATCTGATTTAAATCACTGATGCTTGCCTATACTAGCCTGAACTTCCCAAACTTCCCTTTCAAGCTTGGCCCACCATCCTTCAACTCACAAAGAAGAACAGCATCAAAACTCTTCTATGTATTGGCACCCAGGTGGTGGAATGAACTTCCCCTGGCATTCAGAAAAGCTGAATCACCGGCTATCTTCAAATGGGTCCTGACATGTTACTGCTACACCAAGTCACTCTGGATAAGGTTATGTGTTAAATGCTGTAAATGTAAATGTGAGGTGGCCCAGAAAACCCTTTGGAAGTTGCTACAGCTGAATTCTAGAAACAGCCAAAATGACAAAAATATCAAGTTGATCAAAATTGACATTGCCACTTTAAGAAAGCATAAATATATTTACCAAAATGATATAGAAATGTTTTAAGGTTATTTTCTAACCATGCTTTAGTTGTCTGCCTGCAAAGATTATCTTACAAGCCAGATTAATAAGCACAGCTACAAATGCATCCACCTAAAGATATCTAAACCTCACTAGTTAATTGTGCTTTTCTCATGATTTGCACCAGTTTTTAAATAGTTACATGTCAAAGCCTGATCAATTCAGTTTGTATTCAGACACTGGCTGTCAACATTTCCACAGTCACATCATCATCAACAAAACGGAGATAAAGTTTATGAATGTCTGAGTGATCTAATAAAAAGGCATTAATAACACAAAATTTAGCCAACAGAACTGATTGAAGTAGTCAGTGAAATAATTCTCCACCAAGGTTACCATGTACAGTAAGCATTCTATTGAAGATAGAAGGATAAGGCTCTGGTTCTTCAAATGCTGCGAGTGACTTTTACCTCAGGTGATGAGGCAGAGACTGATGTGGATATTGTGAGTCCTATTTTATGTACATGCACACACTGTTTCAAAGGCTTAATTTGCATGGTCTGCTAATAAAACTTGTACAGGAGATAAGACAATGAAAGAAGCTACAAGAACAATTGCTTTCATTTCTGATGTTTTAGTTACAAGACTCTGTAGGATGGCGGCACGGTGGTGTCCAAAGACATGCAGATTAGGTCAACTGGCTACTCTAAATTGCCCATAGGTGTGAATGCGAGCGAGTGTGGTTGTTTGTCTGTGTTGGCCCTGTGGTGGACTGGCGACCTGCACAGGGTGTACCCCGCCTCTCGCCCGAAAAGTCTGCTGAGATTGGCTCCAGCTTCCCCCCGCGACTCAGACGGATAAAGCGGTATAGATAATGGATGGATGGACTCTGTAGGATGCTATGGGTGCTCATTAGAAGTGCATTATCCATAGATAGCAGAAAATGATAAGGTCAGCCTATATTAATTAATATTAATATTAATTATACCAATATTAATTCCAAATATTTTTGCCATGATTATATAGTTTCCAGCTAGGGAAATGATGCAGTTAATCAGGCAGTACTTTGTTGCTGTCCAAAGATGCATTTGTTACTACAAATGTGATGTGGCCATATGCATACGAAACCACCTCTGAAAGTAATTTCAGTAATCAGATCATAATGCACCTTTGAGACAAAGTTGACTCTGTTCACACCTGTACTTAGCTCTGTTCACTTATGAATGGATCACTCAGTGGCATACATGGTAATGCCAGGTGTTAACAGGGCCAAAGTAATAACTCATTTCCCATTGTAAATGGATAGTAATGTTGTTTTTATAGGTGTATAATAGATGAAAAATGTATCAAGAGTTCAGTGAGGTGTCATTCAGTGGAGTAATGATTAAATCTTTAAATGCATTTTTCTCCTTTTTTTGTAGGCAACCAGATTTTAAAATGCTATAACATTACTAACACAAGTTACTTCCGATCCACTACTTTGATTGGTTGAGCAGTGTTCCAATAGTACTGATATTTCATAATAATTGAACTGGGATGTTTGACTGTTTGCATCAATCTCTTTAACTGTGAATGATTGTGTTCAGAATGTAAAAATTCCACTTCCCTCCTTGAAACGGTTACTACGCTAGTGTTAGTGACATCATCAGCAGACATGGCCAATGATACTTTTCAGGAAAATAATTTTTGATTTAAACCCAACAGATTAAGATGAAAAGTAAGAAAGCAAACCAATTTCACCAGACACACCTTTAACGGGAATGTACAAATCTATATGAGCTGCCTAGCCAGCTAGCTGATGTGCTATAGACTGAGTGTAGCTTCTTCTGGCTCTATTTTCTCTAGAGGAGCAACATTTGGTCATATGGTGTCCGAAATGTTGCTTACTTGATAATAATTTCTTGTTTATAGAACTGTTATATAGAAGAAGTATCACACTCAGGCTTGTGCTGTTGCACTGAACATTACTAAGCTATGACCAAATCACAGAAGTACTAATATTCCAGTATAACAGCACTCCCTCTCCTGTTAATTTGCGTAATTCAGGAGTTACAAAAACAAAAGAGAAGTCGGAACTTCAGTATATAGTAGAAAATGCCAACATTTGACTGTGTGAAAGGTTTTTTTCCCTGCAGACCACCACACAAATACAAATTACTTTATAATACAAACGTGATGGCTATACTGTAGCAGCCCTCCAGTTTTCAAACAGAGGAAGACGACAAACTGTGAGCCTTCACAGTTCACTTTGGCAAAAGTACTACCATGTGTTTTCTTTCCATATTCCTCCTCCTCCTCCTCCGCTCATCGCGCGCTTCGATACTAACGGACAGCCAGTGACGTCACGACCCGAGCTGCTCTGCAGTTTATTAGCCAGGTCGCGCGAGCCGCCTTTTTCTCTCTCTCTCTCTCTCTCTCTCTCTCTCTTTCTCAAACACACGCACACACACACATACACACCTACACACACATATACACACGCGCACACACACGGCTCTGTCCAGCCAGCACAAGGCTCGGACTTACAGCTCATGGGCATTTTCAGTTGTTCTGAAAAGTAACAAAAACTAAACAAACACTGACCCGAGTGCTACAAACTTTCGACTAACGCAACTCTCCCTACTTTTTTATTGGCTTTGTTTGTTAAAGAAACAAATTTGTGGCCAAGTTGTAGTTTGTAGGTGGATTTTTTTTTTTTGGAAGACTTGAACTTTAGTTTTTTTCTTCAGACTGAAAGTTGAAGGGAAAAAAGCCGACTCGTGATGGACGCGCTGTCACTCAGGTTACTCGTTGTAGTGGCTTTGACCTCAGCCGCTTTGGTAAGTCAAACTTCTAGTTTTCTGGTTGTGAAAGAAAGAAAAAGAGAAACTTTAAAGCTTAGTTTAAAAAAAAAAAAAAAAAAGGTTTGAAACCTTGTAAGAAACCAAGGAACCACGTTTGTAGCCTGGCAGCAGCCTCGCGTGTAGCTTAACGGACTGAACGGTAATATCGCGATATTAACATTAGACAATATCGCCGGTACGTCTGAACGAAAAGCTAATTATTTGGATGACTGCATGGTAAAAAAAGTAGACTGAAGTGTGCTCTTGTGGACACGGGTCAGCTAGGTTAGGCGTGAATTTGATTTTAATATCCTACATGTGTACCAACCTGTCAGGTTTCATATCAAGTTTTATGTACACTCTCAGGAAAATAGTCCTAAACTATTCCTCAAGGACAAATCCTCAAGGGTCCACCTGTTTTTTATATATCTTTAATACATACATTTCATCCAGAACAGCGTTTACATTGAACCATTGTTAGTTTTTAAGTGGAAATCTTGAAAGTACACTACCTGGACATTTCTAGGTGTAAAGGTGTACGTGTGAGGAGACCACACCAGTATAATCAGTCAATAAGCGAGTAAAATAGTAACGTTTAACAACCTGCCACATTCTTTATAACTCAATAACACTTCTATAGCTTTACTTGTCTTTCTAATCTAAAACTTGATCTCAAAATGTAGACCTTGGCTCTGTATGTGTGTGTGTGTGTGTGCATTTTGTTCACTTTAAAACTCTTTCTCCTTTATTTCAGGCTGGCGAAATGAATAAAGAAGGTAAGGCACTGCGTTCTGATCCTACATACTACGTTTTAGAAACGTGCCCTGCGACGTTTGTTTTAATTCGGTGTTTAATTGTGTAATTATGTGAACAGTGACACTGGTGTAGAGGAGCAGCTGGAGTTTAAGGAGCAAATGTTAATTGCTCTCAGGTAACACTTGAGGGAAAAGTGGAGGGTAAATGGATTTATTTCATGCCAAGTGGGAAAGCTAGAGTGGGCCAACAAAGTGAGAAAAGCTGTGAAAGGTCTGGGTTTTCATATTGGAATATTCTCAAATATAACACTGAATATGTTAACCTCTTTTGGGAAAAGTTAATAGTGTGTTGGCTAATGTAATCTTTTATTTCCTTTTTTTTAAGTTTCCTAGATTTATTTTTATGGGTGTTAATTTAAGATTTATGTATTTCCAACAGAAAACCTCATGTTCATAATAACCACTAGTCCAATATAGAGTGTTTTATATAGAAATATAGAAATTTTCTCGGCTGTAAATTTTATTCACTATACAGTGCACTACAAAATCGACTTAGACCATCATGAACATGCAAAAAGTTTTTATAAAAATTTGATTATATTTTTATTTCAAAGTTGTGAAGAAATATGTCAAATACAACATGTACTTATCTGGTGTTTGCTTATGCGACAGAGATAATAATTATCCGGTGCATAATTATGTAGCAGCGTAACATCCCCCTAGTTTCTGAACAGCTATCTGCACTTATCCCCTAGTGAGTGTTCTACATAGCAAACACTATATACTGAGTGAATGAGTGGACAAGTGGACAATACTTGGTCGTTCAAAACTGAGACCGGATAACCGGAACAGAAGCACGGCTGAGATATAATATTAAAGGACTGAATTCAGAAGTTCAGAAGTACTGCTTGTTCAACTCAATCTGCATCAGTCATTCCAGTCATGCCAAATTCGTTATCAAGACAATCAAAATATAATCTCATAGGAGTTCTAACTGTATGTGGAGAGGACAAATTTGCACTGTAACATGAAAAATATGTACTAATTTACCATCTATATACTTAAGTAGAATAATGCTGTGCTTGTTTATCATATATTGTAATAAAATTGAAGAAAAACAAAAGGCAGATATATATACTGTACCTTTTCCTGTTGCCAAAGAGCAAAAGCAAGACTGCTTTGTACCTGTGCAAACATTACACTACCGGTCAAAAGTTTGGGGTCACCTACTCTTTTTCATAGGTTTTTCTTTATTTTTTTTGCTTTCTACGTT
>JAQQZR010000014.1:9489570-9499786 GCA_030068235.1 Notoglanidium macrostoma
CACACACACACACATTATTCAAGATATTATGGACTTTGGTGGTATTTTATTTTCCAAAGTAACTTTACTTATTTCAGACATTGCTCATGTTTCCACCATCATCAATGTAAGAAGTGGATATTACATTCTTAAGTACAGTTCCTTTTTTAAACCCAAGCATCTACGCTACAGACCAAATCAAAATGTTTGTACACATACAGGTTGGTGACATTTCCGAGTGGACAGTCAGTGGCAGAGTTAGCTTGTTCATGGTAATGGTAATATTCATGAATGTAAAAAGCTGAACCATAACATTGTGAAGTCTTGTGTTTGTGTTTGGGGCTGTGATGTCAGATGGCCCCCAGGGCTACAGGTTTAGTTTCATTCTGTACAACAACTTTTAACCCTGTCTGGCTGATGTGGAATTTATGTCCTGCTGATTTCAGATGATGTCTTTTTCAACTGCTTGTTCCCTCACTTCCACAGACATGGCAGATAACATGGCAGTGTTTTGCATTATTGAAACCTGACCTTTTCTTGCTGCCAGCTCTCTCTTGCTTGCGCACACATTATTCTGACAAGTTTATCTATCCAAAATTGCCATCGTTACTCTACATTACAATGATATGACAACAAGAGCAATATGATTTATAATAGCTTAAATTAAGTAGTTAAGAATCCATGGTAACCACACACAGTCCTGTTATTTGTGAAGTGATTGACATGATTGATGTGGGAAGCGCAATTTATAAAAATAAGCCAATTTTCTAATATTGATAAACATGATATTATGTGTCAAGTGTCTGATCTCTCAACCTTTGAATAAGAAAGCATTTTATGGTCTGTCAGAGCCAACCTGACGTTCACATTGCACATTCTTTAACATCTTAGCAATAAGCAATGGTAAAATGCTGTTGATGAATGTATTGCAAAAAAAAAGTCGCATACCTTTTTGTGAATCGGTACGTTATAGCTAAAAATACGGTACACCACCCAGCCCTCTACATGGAATGGAGCAGTTCCACAATTAGAGCTGAGTGATAAACATCTAATTACCTAAGGCTGTTACACTGGTTGGCATGTTTAGCTATCTTTCATCTACAACTCTTAGCAGTGTATGAACTTCGTGAACTTTTCAAGTTTTTATGTAAAGATGTTCCAAAGTGAACTCTAAAACCCAGCCATCTGGAGCGAACACATTTTCTCCTGCAAATTTTGGCTCAGCTCAATGGCTCTTTTCAAGGACTAAAGCAGGTAAAGTTTGGATCATCAGCGATTGTCCTGGCACCTCTAGTAAAAGAATAACTGATCTAAATCAACTTTGGCTATATGCCATATTTAACGTTAACTGTTATCTCAATCGAGAGGTGAGTACCCTTCCACTTTTCCGAGCCCCTTCCTCATGAATTCCTAAATGTGAATTTCTAACTGCGAGATTTCATTCAGTCATTGCGTTTTCTACGAGGCACCTGAGCTTTGATTAAGCACCTCAAAATGCTCTACAGAGCAATATGATATTAATGTGCAAAATTACTGATTTCTTTCAACATTTTCAGTAACAGGGAGGATAATTTGGATTATTTGAAAACGTTGATACTTCGGCTTATGATCAGCTCCCTACCTCACATCTGATAGGATATTTTGGGTTTCTTTAAGCTCACATATACAGAATGTTGAGATGTAGCAAAAAGGTTTTCTTTGATGGAACGGACTGGAGCCAGTTACTTCCCCCAACCAAGCACAACCGGGCACAAAAGTAGTATTCACTAATAGTTACTGATGTAGCCTGTTGATTCAGCCGAGGAGCTTGCGTGTTGCAGAAGCCTGACCCCTGAGCTGTTTTGGTATATGGTTTGAGGTCCAGGAAGGGAGATGCCTGAGGATATGCAGAGGCAAGCTACTTCTTTAATTTAGCTTCAGAATAAACCAAAAAGAAGTAGGTCTAGCCGTGTACTTTGGCGACTTTTATTGATATATTTATGTGTTTACACATATATGACCTTTCCAAACTTAAGAAGAGCCCACATTTTCTGTTGTCACTGCCCTGCACATTGGGACCTATTCACCCAAAGAGTTCAGTTTTATTTTCAGTTAACCAGTAAGGCTTAGACACCACTCAGAGCACTGGGTAAATGTTTGCTCTTTTTTCTCTTCACAGCACTAAAAGAAATGAATGAGCCAGACTTGATTCTGATGTTGTCTTTTGAAATGAAAATGAAGTTACATCATATATGTGTTCTCTCTTTATACAATAAAAGTATAAAGAGAGAACACATATATGATGTAACTTCATTTTCAAAAAAAACCCACCATTTTTTTTAGAGAAGGTTTTTTTTCTCCTTGGGGATGGGCAACTTTGCATCTTTTTTTCCCCCCTTGGGTAAAAGAAATTAGTCGATGTAATTTTTTTTTTTGCTTAAAGTTCCTTTTTAAGGAAGGATGAAAATGGCAGGTAATGATGACGAAGGTTTGCACACATTTCTAAACCAAATACGCCTTTAAACGTGGCGGGTGAAAGGTAGCAGTGTCTCAGGCTGAATCCACGCTTTTTTCCGAAGGTGGTAGCGTCTTTTTTTAAAGAACGTTCATACCGGCTCCTTAAAAGTTTAGACTGGAGGGCTGTCTTAGAAAACTGGACCCCTTCAGCTGAATCCCATATGTTTGTCTTGGCCAGGGGTGGGTGTCTGCTTGGCTAGCCCTGATGCTGGGGATATTAACCTGATGGAACACAGGACTCTTGATCTCTTTTTTACGGCTGCTATTTATGTAATACAAAGCTCTATCAAGTCACCTGCTTTTGTCTGCTTCATGAAGCGAACACCTCACTGGTCATATCTCTGAGTTGACAACAGGCATATCCACATAGTGTTATACATTTGTCAGAGAATTTATTAATGATAAGATGGACATTAATTAGCCGGATAAGGAAGTGTTATGAATTTACTAGCAATGAATTTAAATGCTTCATTACTGCAACTAGTTTATTAGTATATTTTATTTCTGCAGCATGTGCTCTCTTTGGACAGTATATTGTATGCTAGGCATATGTGGGTAGCTCTGCGCTCATGAATTGGCTGCAAATGCTAACCATATTGCGTAGCGTCTTTGCAGTCTTGTAGATGGAACCTGCACTAAAATTCTTCTTCCTTTAGAAGAAAGGACTAGGTGGATGTAGAAGCCAAAATGAGCTCAAGTATTAAGCAATGGTGGGTTATAATGGGTTGTACGAAAGGAAAAACACTTATCTTTCTCTTTTAACAACTCATTTCCAAAAGCACATGGCACATTTTTTCATAGTCCACCACCATTCCAAGATTTTTTACACACCTTATGAATTAAAGTGTATTTTTTTTTACTGGTTTAGAATTGATAATGAAAACTTTAACATTATGAAATTACTGAAATGGAGTTCTGCAGTGACTAAAAGTGTTGCAGGAAAATGATTTAATATTTTACATTTTAGCATTATTCCTGGTGAACCTTTGCACATCTGTAGCACAAGCTTCATGATGGAATGTCACCCAGAAGGCTTCTCTTAAAGTTCCCAAATAGGTCGCGCTCCTCACTGCTTCTCCTAAATGATATTGACTTGCTTGGTTGAAACATTAAGTAAAAACTACATGTTGAAAAACCTATTTTGTTCCAGGAATTTATTTAAAGTGATACAAAAGATATATTCAATCTAGTGTCTTCAGACTGTAGTGTATGTCCATCTAAAAATATTCATCTAAGTCTGATGTCTGTACGGTTTTCAAAATGAACCAGACATTAATTATAGTATAAACTTTTCCAAAACCATTTGAACAGTAGGTGCAGACTCTCTAGTCACATATTACAAGGTATTATTACATCAGTGGTGAAAATGCCACAGAGACTCCTGAATAGACTGCCTCTGTTGAAGAGGAATAAACTTTTAATCTCTTTTATAATGCAGTTAATTATAAAGGAACGAAATGACATAAGCACCATTCATGGATTAGCATCACAGTTTGAACAATCCAAAAATGAATTGACCTTGTTCTCATACCATAAATTATATGTCACCAAAGATACAGAAGAATAGGATAGATACAGGTTTTGTTCAGCAAGACACAGTCTGAGACAGTGTGTGTCAAGATTTATAATAAATGCCAGTGAGTAGTTCTACATCCTGACATTTTAGATGGTGTTAGAGGTATATCCGCTTTGCTTACCATCCTTCCACACCAATATCTGTTGACAAATATCTGTTGATATTTGATTTATAATAATCTCTAAATAGAAACAAATGCTAAATGCCATTGTTTTGCAGTGTATGAGTTAGGGTTGGGGATATGGGATAGTTTATTACTGCTTCTTATATGTAATTCTGTAATTCTGTAATTCTTTAATGTTTCCTGTGCCACTCTCACACATCCCCAAAGCTTAAAAGATCCACCTCAATGCTTAACAGTTGGCAAGGTGCTCTTTTTATCAACTGCTGCTGCTTTTTTCTCCAAACATTCCATTGGTGACTGTAAACATCGAATTTTATTTACTTCATCAGTCAATCAATTGTTTCCAAAATGCCTCTTTTCTTAACTAGATATTGTTTTGAATATATCAGACTTCAATTTAGCGTTGAAGTCACAGGTAAGGGTCCCTTCTGATGACTCTTCCATGCAGATCATGTTTGTGACATATTTTTTATAGCCTTCTTCTGCACTGTAGGCATCAGTTAGATTCATCTCTAGGTCAATAGACAGCTGCGTATTGGAGCCCATGATGGTTGCATCAACACATGAACAATCAGTGAATTTATTATGCTCTGGAAATGTTATTTCTAACGACAATTTTTGACCTGCCTAGCAATTTCTAATGAGTCTAAGACTTTACGAATGGATAGGTTTCCAAACAATTGCACATGCAACAATTACTTTTTTTTTTCTGTTTTTCAGTTCAAGTATAAATTGCATTAAGTTGCACTGAGATAAAAAAAAAAAAAGATGTTAAAATAGTTTGTTGCAGAGGTTGTGTTCACGTATTTTCACTGCAAAATCTCCAGGGGTGCCCAAACTTTTGCAGCCCTGATTCTGAAGCGCACACATGATAGCACTAAGAAGGCCATGCCTCTGATGAGGAGAAAGCTGGAATCTGAGAGAGAGAGAGAGAAAGAGAGAGAGAGAGGTAGTCTTCTTGCACATTCCAGAGCACAGCTCTGAGAGGTTGGACTGTGTACATGAGTACATGAGGCCGGTTCTGGGGCTTAAGACACTGACTAAAAGAGCTGCTTTAAAAGTGCAAGGAGGTCAGCGCGTGCACACACATTCTTACACACACAAACCGTCAAGTATGCACACATTGACACATACATACCCACTCTCCAGGCTTGAAACACACCCAGTGACACTGAGATACTCACCTGAGAGGAACATTTGCATTATGTATGTAATATAGTACATTTCATGACCAAACTCTCCTTTCAGTATTAGTATTAAGCTTGATTGATGCACAGTAAAATATGATTTAAGCATGTGGAAATGGATGCACAAAAATGGAACCGGAAATCATTTTAGACACAACGAAGAGAGGATGAATGCATTATCTGTAATATTTTTGATATAATGCAGAATACATAACAAAACACCACTCTCAATCTGAAATACTAGCACAGATATTGGAGTGCCTCTTGAAGGTCTGACCATATGGTGGAAAAGTGAGAAAAGCTGGAAAGGAGGACTAAGAGAGAGGGAAAAAACACCTACGCTGTAGGAAGTAACTCACTTTGACAAATAAGTGAAGATAAAACATTCCTGAGTATAAATACTAATGACAACAAGTGAAATTGTGTCAATGACTAAGATGCAATACTATAATACTATCCTAGAAATCCTACAGAGCCTACTAAAACATTTTATGTTTAATTTGCCAAGGGCTTTTCTTGCACCTGACTTTTTAGGAATATAGGATTAATGGAAGTTGCTATTGTAAAAAACACAAGTTCAAAAATAAGAACCGGTTCCCATTGTTATCCAGACCTTGATCCTCAGGAGTACAAGTTATCTGACCAAACCTCTGCATGTAGCTCATCTCTGACCCAAAGCTGAATGTCATATGTTTTTTTGTTCCCTAAAGGCTGGCATGATCCGTACCGACTCTGATGAATACTTCATTGAGCCTTTGGAACGTGGCACACAGCAACATGAGGAAAATGGACGGGTGCATGTGGTGTATAGAAGATCCGCTCTGCTGCAAATGCCTTCAGATATCTCAGTGGACTACGAGCCCCCTGGTATCAAATGCAAGCTTTCTATTTTTCTTTTTCTTAAAGCATTGTTAGGAAAGGACAATGGAGAATCACCTTGTCATGCCTTTTTTTTTTTGCAACATATTTGATTCTTGAATTAGTTTTTATTAGTTTTCTCAAGAGAACTGGTGACCTCTAACAATGAATAAACATGCTATCTATTATTATCTATAGCTGGGTGATTGCTGTATGATGATATAGCTGGATAATATGGCTGGGCTCCCAGGGACCTTCAGATTGATGGCTGGATTTCACCTTATGTTGTCCCAATCAGGTGCAATCAAGATGTGCAATGCCTCCTGGGATGCTGACTTCCTGAGTCATATCAATCTGAAGCCTTTTGTGCTATAGGCCCATTGCCAAGAAGTCTGTTCTACAGAACGTTGTGATTCATTCAATCATACAAATAATGCTTCCAGGCTCCTAAGATTGCCCATAATTAACCACCTTGCTCAATCTAAAAGCATTACATTGTGAGTGCAGGAGGGCATTTCAATTATGTTGGATCTGGCAGCTGCACTTTTGTGGAGAGCAGAACCATGCACTGCATTGTAACACGCATAATTAGCAAGAAATTAGCTATCATTAAATAAAATGTTGAGAAATAATTTAGTTGTGTGTATGCAGCCTAGCACTCCATAGGTTATAACCAGTAGCATCCTTGGCTTGACCACTGTATGCACAATAAACTAGACAGCATCTCAAAGTATTTCCAATTCAAAAACTTTCTGTGAAAAGGTTTATGATTCTACTGAACAGGTGGGAAGCTCGGCCTGTCACTTTACACTCCTTTGCATTCACTATGGGGCGAACGCTTGTCTGGTGGTTGGGGTTGCTATAGCAAAGTGGTGGCGTGCCATTGTGCCATTGTTGCAGACATCCAGGAATGAGAAATGATTACCCACTCTGTTCTGGTTGCTTGGAAATTCTGGTCCTTTTTACAGTCTGAACAGGGTTCTTTCTCTCTTTCTTGCTAAACCTGTGCACTCCCACCATCATCGGACCATTATGCATCCTAGGCCGTACTTTAAGGACCACCAGCCCAGAGCAGTTCTTCCATTTTTTTTATTTGGATTCAGTAAAAATGCAGACACAATTTCTGCCCAGTCATCACATTTAGATATGCAGTTCTTAATTAAATGATTTAAGCAGTGGTGTGGAACGTCAGCTTCCAGTTAAACAAGCAATGATTCATTCATTCTGTACCATTTATCCATTGAGGGTCATATGTGAGCTGGAGCCAGTCCCAGCTGACTATGGGCAAGAAGCAGGATACACCCTGGACAGGGTGCCAAGCTATCACAGGGCTAACACAGAGAGACAGACAGACATTCACACCTATGGGCAATTTAGAGTAGCCAGATGACCTAATCCCCGTCTTTGGAAGGAAAGCAGAGTTCCTGGAGAAAACCCATGCAGGCAAAAGGAGAACATGCAAACTCAACACAGAAAACCTGTGCACACGGCAGGTTTGAACCTGAAACCGGGTTTCTCTGAGGCGGCAGTGCAAACCACAGCACCACCGTGCCACTCGGTAATGATTCAAAATGAATCATTTCACATTCAAAGACCTTCCACCATTGGAAAGCCTTCAGGACAGACGGCCTTTGTGGCTCTGCTTTCTGGTAGCTTGACATGCTGCATGTTTTATTTAATTAATTTTTTATAGTTTTTACACACCTAGTACTTACTTGTTGGTAATTTGTGCTCAGTAAGTTATGGTCAGGGAGGCCTCTCTATTGGTGGCGGTGTGATACATTACACTGCCTACTGTACATTCTACAGAAACTTCAACAGGACCTCTTTTGAACAGCTCAAGCCTTTTAACAGCAGTAGAGAATGTGTCCATTGAGTGTTGCAACACTGACTTGGCCACAGCCCCTAGTAGCGTGTTGGCTGAGTACAGGAAGTCAGCAGACGAGTAAAAAGAGGCTCTTAGTGGTGCGTTATTTGAATACCTTCCATGACGCCTTTTCTTGACCTCAAGTTTTTTAAAGAAGCGCACCCCCCCAAAGCATGCTAACAAAGGAAGGAATGCCATAACCACCCATTAGCCATTTTCTCATTTGCGTAATGGAAATTGATTTCTTTTGGCTTGTGTTCATCATCAGTGTAATGATTGACTGCTTTTTCCCCACATACTGTATATCTTTCATGAAGTGAATATTTGAGAGGTTGTTAAATAGATTATTTCTATTAAGATTTTCATTAAACAGGATATGCGTTAGGAAGAATGGGTCAGTCCACATATTCTGCATCATTAACAGAAGCCCTTTTCATTCATGTCTGTAAACAGTAGACTGCGCATGCGACCCAGTAATGTATTTGTAGTGAGTGAGTGTGTATGTGTAGTGAGTGAAAGGCCTGATGATCTTCTGAGAGTTTCTAAGAGCAGCGGAGGGTCAGTCATTAAGATGATGACGTTGTATGTCGCTTCGGATTAAAAAAATTGTCTGCCAAATGATTAAAGGTGAATATTAATGCTCAGAAATGCCCATATAGAGAGGACCGTTAATGAGTCAATCTATATATTCAGTACCTCTTATGTGAGCTTGTGATCTAGATCTGAAAACAATACCTTTTTACCCGTACTTAATTAGTAATAATAAGCACCAGGTCTGATCCTTTCTTAGTTTAGATCACTTGTCCCACTTTACTCATTCAGCCGCTCTCAGATGTTAAACTCTTCTTTCAGTAAACACAATACGACGATTCGGCTGAGGAAAGTAATAATAATAAACTGTACATACACAGATCTGGAAATAAGAAAGCCATAATTGTAAATGATGTAGTTTTCTTTTATGCGCAGAACCTCCATATCTGTGTGAATTGCAGCCTTGCAGCTGAATGAGTGGCTCGTCCTGTGTCAGCTTGTCTGGCCTGTGGACAATTCACTGGTCACCTTGAGTAGATGAGCTTAACAAGAAGAAGCAACAATTACCAAGGATAACAACATAGAATCAGCCACACACACATAGCACCGGAAATTGCACATTTAATATACTGCAGCCACAAAAGGCTTCGGGCTGGGGCAATTTAAGATGTTAGATTAACAGTGAGCTAGTGCAGATAGTTCACGAAACCCTTGAGAATTCTTGTCTGGTATATCCGGCGACGCATACAGCTGTAGTGGTCAAGCGGATTTGTTCTCAGCCACAGAATGCCCTCGGAAGGGAAGATCCGGATTTGGTCTCTGGAGGAAAGAAAAGTGATTTATATTTGTCACACAGCTGTGTTAGACTGAGCTAGGGCTGCTGGGCTGGGAGGAATTCGGTGCCAAATATTTAAACTGATGACAAGTAAAGAAAACCAAAACAGTCTCATAAACAAACAGTCCTTTTTGACAGTGGACGACTTAAGCTCCTTATCTGTGTACACATTACACCTGCACTTTAATCTGGCTTGACTTTTAAAAGCGCTGTACCAGCTGAATGCCTAGCAGATCGAGAACTAGCATAGCATAGCCGATCGAGAACTAGCGTAGCATAGCCGATCGAGAACTAGCGTAGCATAGGAGATCGAGAACTAGCAAAGCATAGCAGATCGAGAACTAGCGTAACATAAGAGATCGAGAACTAGCGTAGCATAAGAGATCGAGAACTAGCGTAGCATAGCAGATCGAGAACTAGCATAGCATAGCCGATCGAGAACTAGCGTAGCATAGCAGATCGAGAACTAGCGTAGCATAAGAGATCGAGAACTAGCGTAGCATAAGAGATCGAGAACTAGCGTAGCATAAGAGATCGAGAACTAGCATAGCATAGCAGATCGAGAACTAGCATAGCATAGCAGATCGAGAACTAGCATAGCATAGCAGATCGAGAACTACCGTAGCATAGCAGATCGAGAACTAGCATAGCATAGGAGATCGAGAACTAGCGTAGCATAGCCGATAGAGAACTAGCGTAGCATAGCAGATCGAGAACTAGCGTAGCATAGCAGATCGAGAACTAGCGTAGCATAGCCGATCGA
>JAQQZR010000014.1:9533773-9551381 GCA_030068235.1 Notoglanidium macrostoma
ACCGCTCAACTAAGTAAAGAGAAACAACAGTCCATCATTATCCAGTCTCTTTTAAAGTCATAAAAATAAAGAAATAAATTGAATTAGAAGGTGACCCCAAACTTTTGACTGGTAGTGTACAATAGGAAGCCAACTGCAGTTTGAAGAAGGGCTAAAGAGAATGAGAAAAGATGAGAGAAAGCAGCAATGAACAAGTTTATCTTCTGCTCGAAAGCTGATGCTGCAGAGCTGGCCAATATGGCCAAAAAACGAACTTGCTTCAGAAAAGACTTTTTTTTTTTTTGACATGCAGTCTTTCACAGTGCTTGTGCATCGGTTTTCATCCCATAACACTGACTTTGAGCTTCTCGACTGTTTCTTGTGAAACTGTTATGTCATTACCGCACCTTGTCATGCTTCAGATATCCGAACCAGTAGTGCAGCGTGCTCTGGAACAGTCATCAAAGCCGATGACGCCTCTTTTCTTCACTTTGCCTCTCAGGCCTGTCTATACTCGCCATCTTTCTGTAGCTTGGTGCTGTTGTTTGGATGTGATTCCCTCAAGTGGGTGTGTGCAATTGAGCGTGCAGCCTGATGGAGTGTTGTGCTGGCTTTGTGCCAACCCTACATGCTGCGTTATCTAAGCTATTTCAGACAGGAAAAAAGAAATAAAAGTTGGTTGAGTTTGAATACTCTCGTCTTATCAACGTTATTGAGGAAAAATTCATTCATTTAATCACCCAGCTGATAATATGTTTATACGTTTAGCACCCATGGGGCAGTACTGTAAATTTAAATTACTTTGAATGTCCCAAAACAGTGATAACACTGTGTGATAATGCGATAATGTGATGATACACTCCTCTACACTTATAAAGTTGAGTTATACAGTTACATAGCAATTTGTGTGCAGTGCTTCCTGCACTGATTGCTGTATTACAGAGCCATCACCCTGTGACAAATCACTTTTGGTATATTGTTTCATGGTATATTAGGTTGGTAATCTTGCAATGATGAAATTCTCACAGTGTGACATGACTCAGAATATACTCATCACTGTGTCAACTAAGAGCTAACCATCTGATATTTAGCTGTAAATTGCAGGGGTGATGAGCCAATTTAAAAAAATGGATAGTGTTCTGTTCTGGGTTCTTGCCATGCTTTTTTTCCAAGCATTTTCTGTCGTATTGTTATGACTGGGGAGAAACACTGGCGTGGTACTGAAAGAAAGACTGGTTTCAGAATTCATTTTCATTTGATAAACTGATGAATTTGCAGCTGCAACTATTGATTGTTATTTGGATATTTTGTCAAATAATGGATCAAATATTGGAATATTTTGTAAGGCAGGACTTCAGGGTGTCAGTAAAGAACGCTAGGTTCTCTACTCCTTCAGCGCGTGAGCTAGCACACACTCATTTATTTCTGTTCAGGGGTCAGCTTTTAGCTGTACTAGCCAGAACAGGACACATTCAGATTCTACCTGGCATTAAGACAATTAAGTTTCTTTAACTTAAGTAATTAAGTTATTGTCAGCACAACTTACATGTCTAAGGCATAAAAAGTACAGTGTGTAAATCATTCCTAGGGACCGTGTAAACCCATCAGCTGTTTTGCCTGTTGCAGTATAGTCAAACTTTGTTAATGACTCAGTTTAGTCAAGGTACCTTACAGATCTCTTGCAAGTTCTCACACTGGGATGATTGGTGCATGCTCATGGTAGATGTGCAGCTGTGCCAAGCTGAATCCTATTGCACACACAGTCTGGATTTTCTAATGAAACTTTCGCACAAAATCACACGGGTCATTAAATACATGTGTTTTTTTGGTTTTTTGGGTTTTTTTTTTGTAATTGCATTGCAATTTCGTTTTGTATCCAATGGGGATAATTATTTATTCAACCGCTTTAATGTTCTGAACTATATTTAGTTAATACATTGGTTTGCATAGATGTGTATTATCTGCCATTATATTATCTGCCATTTCTGTTTTCACAGGGAAACATGCTGAAATTATTGTCTAAAGCCTTGACTTGAAGTATACTTCAGCGATTTGCTAGATTTGAATTGAGATATGTACATTGTATAGGTATCAGTTTGACATAAGAACGCTCACCAATCAGAACCTATTTATAAGATGAGCTGGAGCAGCTCACATCACGTAGCAAATGAACTATGATTTATAAGCCTAACTCTTCTTTTTCTTCCATTTCATCCCAGGCTATGCTCCTGTCACTGGGATGTGCCATGCAGTTCGCAGCTGCACCCTCAACCATGAGGATGGCTTCTCCTCCGCCTTCGTAGTGGCCCACGAGACCGGACACGTGTAGGTTTTTAAACTTCTGACGTGCCCAGAGTGCATGAACCTTCTCAGAAGGCTACCTTTTTATGATTTAAAATTGCTTATTTTAGTTTTATCTTATTGTTAGTATTATAAATTCAGGTTATTTGTTTATTGTTTATATTTGGAGGAGAGAGATGAGTCTATCTATGATATCGATTAAAGTATCACACAAGCACGAGTGTGGTTATAACAAATATCAGCATGGCCGTGATTAGCTACGGCACTCGGCTGCGCCGAAACACAGCTGTGCTGATCTTCACTATTAACATTCCTGTTAAAGGTGCTTCCGGTGAAACTGGCATCCCTCCTTCTTTTCGTCTTCATCTGACAAGCTTTCATAATTGAAGTCAATAGTTATATTTGTGAAAAATGATGTTTGCCATGTCTGCTGCTGATGTCACTAACACTACTGCAGTAACTGTATCTAACTAGGAAGTGGAATTTTATGTGCTGAACACAGACGAGCAGAGTGATACAACCAGTCATATAAAAATAATAGAAAAATATCTGACCACCTCATTTATATAGTGTGCTATGATTTATTTAGTCTAATTTGAGGATGAAGGCACTTGCTCACTAGAATATAGCGCTTAGCACTGTTGCCTCACAGCAAGAAGGTCCTGGGATTGGTCCCTGGATCACCCAAGGTGTCTTTCTGTGTGGATGTTTTTTCATAAAGCACATTCGTGGTTTCTTCCAGGGACTCTGGTTTCCTCCCATAGTCCGAAAACATGTGAATTAGGTTAATTGGCTACTCTAAATTGCCCATAGGTGTAATTGTGAGTTCCCAGCCAATAGGACCACAGTTAGTGAGTGTCGCGATGCCGGTCCCAAGCCTGGATGAATTGGGAGGGTTGCGTCAGGAAGGGCATCCGGCGGAAAAGCTCAGCCAAATCCATGAAGCAGATGACAGACGGTCCGCTGTGGCGACCCCGAACAGGGAATAATAAGAAGAAGAAGTCTCTTGTGTTATGAAAGGTCCTTTTTTTATGAATTTATTTGAAGGTTCTTGGCAATACCACTTTAAAATCTGAGTGGAATAATATCATCTGACAGATTACTTCTGCTTATAAAGCATAAAAGCCTTTGTGAACACAAGCGCCTATAATTCCCTACTACCCACACAGATCCATCACTGAGTCATCGCTATCGTCTTCTTCTCCATACTCTGCACTCTTATCACAGCTTTCTTTCTTTCTTTCTCTCTGTCTTTCTTTCTCTCTCTCTCTCTCTCTCTCTCTCTCTCGCATTCTCTTCTCTTACTCTTTGATTTTGAATGACAAAAGACAAAGACAGATCATTTCCCCAGATACTTACTTTCATTCATTCCCTGGATCTGGTGTTAGCACAGCTGAAATGGACGATTATACAATAATCACGAAAAGAAAATAAACACTTTGTTGTTTTCAGATACCGAACACAGAGGGATGAATGCCAGTCCATGCTTTTGCAATTTATACCACTTTAATGTTGTTTTAGTTGAAATTGCATATAAAGTCCTTTTGTTGTCTTCTTGTAGTAAAGCATAGTATTTCCACAGCTGGATATTTTGGGGACGGTGTTTAGTTATTGTTTCGAGACCCAGAACAGTTTTCCAACAGTCATTTGCAATGGCAGAAGGACAAAAACCTTTCTGAAACTGCGACTTCTGTGAATTATACTGGCTCTGCAATATGTTAAGAGAATCCTCAATTACTTGTAATTTCTGCTTTTAGACTTTTATGATTATATACATCAGCACGTGCAATGATGCTGTAGCCAATACCGCAGATTGTAAATTCCCTCTTGCTATTGTGTCTTTAGGCTGGGAATGGAGCATGATGGACAAGGCAATCGTTGTGGTGATGAGACAGCCATGGGGAGTGTCATGGCCCCTCTGGTGCAAGCTGCTTTCCACCGCTATCACTGGTCCATGTGCAGTGGACAAGAGCTGAAGAGACACATTCAGTGAGTCATCAGCTGCCGCTCTCTCTCTCTCTCTCTCTCTCTCTCTCTCTCTCTCTCAGTATGTCTTTTCTTATCTATAAACATGAAGTTTTTAGATAAACCCCGTATGAAGCCCTATATAGTGACACGTATCAGTACTGTAAAATAAAACATGCCAGTTTTAATTAATGACAATATAGAAGATGTACACATTACAGTTACTGTTGGTCTTTGGACGAACCTTTTTAAATGAAGCTACATAAAACCCTAGAGCAGTATAGGGGTACTCTCGGAAAACAAATCTGCTGATCCGTATTATTCCACAGAGTCTATAACAGCATGGCCCTGACACTAGTTCTGGTTTTAATAAATAGTTCTAATATGTTATTGTTTAAATATTAATATAAGATAAACAACATTTTAGTGGTTACTTAGCAATGAAAGCGTACAATCATTTATGTGGTGAAGTTGCATAACAATCTTTTTTTGAAGCCAGTTGTACTAATTTGAATGAACACAGCCAATTGATCCAAGTTTCTACATTCCATTTTTTTTTCAAATGTTGCATAATTGACGATTAGTATTTTAATGCTATTTATGGACATGAGATATGGAGAGTATATTCTCATTATTCATTGATTCAGTTGTGGAATTGTGTCATGATCTATGAAGTTTAATAAAACGATTCCAAAGCTGTTGCAAGTCACTGCCAGTTTATGCGTTGTTTTCGTACACATTATTCTAAATTATGCCACGTTCTGCAGTGTCTATCAGTGGGACACGGTTTTAATAAACCATGGATATTGGGGTCATCTTTTTTTATTGACACTCTCAAGCATTCGCTTTTGCCAATTTACTAAATGGCTCTAGGACTTATTTTCAATAAGTAATTTTGATTAATTGTATCTACTGCTTCACATTTAGACTAATCCCTCATGAAAAATAAAGATAATTGAACCAAACCACACCAATTAAATCAACATTATTTCTCTACCTATTACTAGTATATGAAATTATATGAAAATAAATTTATATCATTATTCATTAAACGATTGCTCTCTACTAATTAAACAGGTGAATGTTTAATGATTTTTCTTTCCTCACCAAACAAATCAATGGGGCATGTGGTTCAATTACTGTTGATCGTTTCATTATACTGTAAAGCAAGACTTCGCTTCTGATCACCAACTGATTTCAAACGGCTAATTGCGTGCTGTCTGAAATATTCAGGTAGTAGAGCAATCCTCACTTGGCAGTGAATCAAAAGCTACCAAAACAGTGTGTACAACAGAAACCCACATTACTAATGAAGCTGAAATACTGACTTTCCAATTAGTCTTTAATTTGAAACCACTGTAAAAGCATACTTAATGCATTATCCTCTTCACCGTGCCGTATTTCTCTTCTAATTAATGTGTATTTGACTTACGTTGGTCTTTAAGAACTACTGCTTTCATTCTTTTACTACTTTTCCTCTGTTCTGAAAGGTCATAAACACATACAGTATAATACATCTAGCAATGTCTCAAATTGTAACTGATGTTTTATTTTTTTTTAATTGTTCCTTACAGTTCCTATGACTGCTTACTGGATGATCCGTTCAAGCATGACTGGCCACAGCTCCCTGAACTTCCTGGCATCAATTACTCTATGGATGAACAGTGTCGTTTTGATTTTGGAGTTGGATACAAAATATGCACATCAGTAAGTGAAGATGGAGGGAGCTTCTTTCTGTAGGCATGTTCGCTTAAACAGATTCTGTGTAGAGTTTTTTTTTTTTATATATATTCACTGCTGACAATTAGCAGGTTTTGTGTCATAACGCCTCTTACGCTGCAAATGCAATCCCTGGAGCTCCAATGCACGTACTGGTGTGAAAAACATGGCTTAATGAACAAAGCTGTCTATACTATTGTGTTATAACTTTCAAAGAGTGTTCACTATAATGACTGTTGAATTGTCTGATCAGCTTGTTAGTGCCAAATTGCCCAGAATTGAGAGGAAGGACTATTGGGCTGTGAATCTGCTGTGGACTATAAGGGACATATAATTTCTTCTTTCGCTCACATACATCACATTTAACTTGTTCTCTCCTGTTAGTTCCGCACATTTGATCCTTGCAAACAGCTGTGGTGCAGCCATCCAGATAACCCTTATTTCTGCAAGACTAAAAAAGGACCACCACTGGATGGCACCGAATGTGCGCCCGGCAAGGTAAATCCAACACATCTTTGTAACATTGTTCTTGTTGTTTATATTTGTTTCAAAAGAAATCAACCAATCTTCCTCCTTTCTCTAGTGGTGCTACAAAGGTCACTGCATGTGGAAAAATGCAAACCAGGTGAAGCAGGATGGAGCTTGGGGTATGTGGACAAAGTATGGTTCATGCTCGCGCTCCTGTGGGACAGGTGTACGCTTCAGGACACGGCAGTGCAACAACCCAGCGTACGTTTAGATTCACAGAACCATAATATTCATAGAGGCGCACCGATTAGCTCCCTTTAGTCAAATACAGAATTATTGGCACCCAACCCTTCGAGACATTGGGCCAAAATAATTGTATAAATATTACATATATTTATTCAGATTTTTCACAAAAGAAAATGGAGAAACACTATTTTGTTCCTATTGAATTTTTTTTTTTTTTTTTTTTTTTTTTAGCATTTTCTCACAAAATAAATGTCAATATTATTGGCACCCACCAAAAGTATGAACACTAAATCAATCCAGAAATGGTCAAAGGAATAATGTTTTGCAATAACCATCTCAGTTTGAACCCACTGGGACTGAAAGTTCACATGAGAAACCAGAGGAAATTCAGCGTAGATAGAGCAGAGCTCAGTGATCCTTCTACAAGTGTCTCCAACCCTCATATTCTCTTTAGCCAATATTAGTTGTAGGCTAGATACTAATCGAGAAGGTGCACTACTTAAGAAAATGTTATGTTTGAAAAAAAACCATATGTTGTGTTCCAATATGTTTAAGCTCATAATAACCCTTACTGCACTTATTGTGTTATTCAATCTATATATTCATTATTGCCCATTGTTGGACAGGTGTCAGTTATGCAGTAGACTACATATTTGGCATGGTTTTTAATGGTGAATGAAAACAGACAAACATGGGCTTTTTTCATTTTATTGTGGCCTTCTATATTCTCAAAACTTGTCTATTTTAACTGCTGCTTAAAACAGAGTGATAATTAATTACTCAGTCCTTTAGAATGTAATCAAGCAAACAGACAGTGTTCTTTGATGATAAGTGATTATTTTCTGATCTTTTCCTTTGGCTTTGTAACACAGTCCAGCTAATGGTGGTCTGGACTGTCCAGGGGTCAACTATGAATTCCAGCTGTGCAACACAGATGACTGCCCCAAGCACTTTGAGGACTTTAGAGCTCAGCAGTGTCAGCTCCGCAACTCCCACTTTGAGTACCAGAACACCAAACACCACTGGCTCCCATATGAGCACCCAGATGGTAAGTGTGTGCACCTAGCTACAGTAAAGGACTTTAGTTACAGTGAAAGGTTTATTGTGTATCCTGGACTACAGTAGATACTCTATTAGACTATTCTGTACAGTATGAATCACAGGCCAGGTCTGTGATTGTGTGTTGATATTATGTATTGATGTTCATTTACAGTTCCCTGTGGAAAAATGGTAAAGTCCTTTATTCTTATCCTGTAATTCTTCAGGATGTCCCAGGAAGTCTCTATTGATCCCTTCTTCCAAAGCTATTTACTGTAGACAATAACAGCGGATGGTGGAAATACCTTAAAGCTTTACGCAGTGGCAGAGAAAAGGATTCACTACAATAAATATACATGTGCATGGAATTATATGTTTTTGTTTGCTATTACAGATGAGAATACCTAGGTACAAATTCTCATACTATTTCAGAGATTGGAAAAAAAAAACCTGTTACTATCACAATTAAGAGATCAGTAAACCCAGTGGTAGTTTTCTGTGGACTTCTGATGTGGAAACAGAGAGCCTTATGTGCTAAGCTGTTTGTGCCCAGTTTAGGAGCTATTAGGCCCCATGTTATATAGGAAAATGGAATAGGAGCCTAAACACACAGTTTGTGCATTGCCCACACAGCTGCATGCAAAACGCACTTCTAGCCCTCATGCATATGCATTTGAGGAAGGATTGTGCAAAAAACCTGAAAAGTAAGCAATCAAAGAGAGAAATGGTAAATGGGGTTGATTACCTATTCTGTTCAATGTATGAAACTCTGGGCAATTACCGGTGGCCATGTGACTTCATCTGCAAATTGTGTGTAAATTAATGGTGGGCTATCAGCACTCCCTGCTGGTGGGCTCATTATTCAAGTTTACAGAATGAGACGCAGCCACAGAGAGTATATCAGGGTCTGTCTGTGTACATGAGGCACTATACTAAGCTTCTCTGAGTGCTGCACTTCACTGAGCCACTAGCAAATGGTAACTTTGATCATTGTTCCTCATTCAGCTCCATCGTGGCCTAGCAGAACTAACAGCTTACCAGCCTGTCTTGAAATAAAAGTGGTTGGGTTATGATGTTATGAATTTGTGAATACAGAATACATACAATGATAATATTAGCCGTTCAGCCCCTATATGATAATGATGCTACACACTGACACAAAAAATAGGCCATGTGTCTGTTCTAAGGACAGCGTCATCTGTTGCAAGAATAGTAACGTCAATTGCTAGAATTACTGTCACCCAAGGTGTGCGTCAACACACACTCCACTGAGGGCACAGATTTAAACAGTAACAAAAGCAAGAAACAAATGCTTAGAGGTCTATACTTAGTGTCTTATTCACTTCCTTAACTACTGATAAGATAATAATGGGGAGAGAGGACAAATGTGACACAGCAGGAACCTTATATTAGCTACACACGTGGGGTCACAATGCGGTGACGTTGGAATCGGGCAAGGAAGCAAGCAAACTGGAGTACCCCACTACTACTGCTTGTGAGTCCATTTTTTATCTGGTAATCCTGGTCATGAATTTTCTTATTATCCACACAGAAATTGCAATTGCAGAAACATTTTTTGATTGCTGTAGAAGCACAATTAACCACAAGGTAATCAAATACAGTTTGATCCCAAACCTTATTTCCAAAAGTTAGGGATCTAATGGCATATCAGCTGTATTAATGCCTGCAACGCACTGGACTTAAGAGCATGTTTAAGAGCATGTCCAATATCCAAAATGATAGAACAGTCAAGGATCAAAACATGATCAGGCATCAAATGGCAACCAAATGATAATCTAAAGTGTAGTCAGATGAGTAGAGCATATACAAGACTAACGGGATTGAGCAATGCTCAGAAATCATGCAGCTAGATGCGTTCATGAGTTGTACTTCTAGTTCATTGTTTAAAAAATGAGTTCCTACTGGATCCAGTGCTGTTTTATAGAGAGCCAAATAATGAGTGCGGGTGTCATGTTGTTAATCATTAATACAAATTTAGGACTCATGTAGCAATATTCCAATTTATTCACGAAGCAATAAATTTGTAATCTACTAAAATCATATTACAAGTTTTTGTTGAATGCTTGTCATATTCCCATTTATATGTTTATTGTTAAATAGTCTCTTGCTTTGCTTTTCTGTCCCGTTGTATTATGTTTGAAAAAAACAAATCTGCTTCTTTAGCTTGCATTTTATATCCCCTGCATTTTATATGCCCTGATAGAAAAGCAAGTACTTCTCTATGAGGGTGGTGGTCCTGGCACTACTGAAAGACACTGTCTTAGGTCTCAACTGAAGAAAAATCTGGCAACCTTGCAGGCGTGCAATATATTCTGCCAAAAGAAATTATCTTAAGCACCTGCACAAACTCTGACTATGGAATCATTTTCCCAAAGTAAATATTGATGTATCTTTTGAAATGAAGTCAATAACTCAATAAAATACTGCGTGTGCGATAACAGATAGAGGAAATATCCCAGGCAGTGAAATATAAGTTTTGTTTCATAATCACAAAGACGAACCATTTAATATTTTTATTTCATCTTGTGTGTCTTGCATCAACAAGACCTAAACATGTGATCACGGTCATTAAAATATATGCATTCGTCATTCTCAGATATTCAGCCACACAGCATGTGTCTAAAAATTGTAATCAGGTCATCTTAACCTGAAACAGAACAAAATGGTTAAGCAGTGCCTTTTACTTTCCTCCAGCCAGCAAGAGATGTCACCTGTACTGCCAGTCGAAGGAGACGAGCGATGTGGCATACATGAAGCAGCTGGTGCATGATGGCACACGGTGCTCCTACAAGGACCCCTACAGCATCTGTGTACGGGGGGAATGTGTGGTAAGCTGCTGGCAACCTTGCTCTTAGTCCTGCTCAATGTAATATCAAGCAAAAAAAAAATCCAACAGTAGAAAACTTTGTGAGGCAAAAAGGACATGAAATTGAAAACAATTTAAGCATTGGTAATATTAATACTGCATTTTCACACACCATCGCAGAAAATGGACACATTGATGCTACAAATAAGCGCTGCTCTGAACAATGGGATGATTTTAGTGCTGGCAATTCAAGTGTTTTTATTAGACAGGGTATAAAATTTATTTTGGAAGATAACAAACTGCTCATTTATCATAAGGTCAGGTTCAGATGAGCTTTCTCAAACAGTGTTCTTCTGGTTTTAAGAGAACTTAAATTTTTTTTAGAAGAGTTGAACTATTGTGTCATCAATGTGCAATTTGAGAAGCTTCATAGAAAGTGTCGTAGTCCGTGACATTTCTTTCTTTGCCGCTATTTTTCTGTCTGTTAGAAAGTGGGCTGCGATAAAGAGATTGGTTCTGACAAGGAGGAAGATAAGTGTGGAGTCTGTGGGGGCGACAACTCCCACTGCAGAACTGTGAAAGGAACTTTCACCCGAACCCCCAAAAAAGCAGGTATGACATTTTTACTTCTTATTCAGGATTTCCCATTGGCACACTAATGTTTTAGTACTTTCAGAGCCAGATTCCTTACAAAAGTGCTTGCTTTTCCTTTATCTAAAACAAAAATGTATAATACATATTATACATAATAATAAAAATAATTTCAAATAATCTGTAGAGTCTGGGGAAGTGACACTAAGTATTGTGTATGGTACTTGAATGGCATTCAGCATTTAGCCACTATAAGAAGCTACTTGACAATGTTAATTTTTTTTTATCTTACAACACACTTAGTCTTACTGCCCAGGGTTGGTTAGATGTGGATGTTTTTTATGGGCAAACTTAGAACAAGCCAAAATCCAATTGAGGCTGAACATTAATTTACTCAAAGAAGGAAAAATGTCAGTTTTGCAGTAGTTCTGTGGCATATTTATTTGGCAAAAGCAAAAATATCTCTCAAGCTTGCAAAAATGTAATTTCATCCACCACATGACTTCCAAACAAAAGGCCATTATGAGTTACAGAATGACGTTGGCATTTTGTATGATTGTATAATGAAACATAGGAGAACTACATATTGAACAGCAAACTAAACCCGATCTCAAGTTTCACATTTTGTTCTACAAATATTGAATATTTGGTGTTCACCAACAATATATCATTATTCGGTTTCCAGACACATAATTCAAGAGGCGTAAAACGTTTTAAACCTGCCATTCTGAACATGTTTGACGTTTCAGTGTTGGATTTTTATTGTAGGTTTTAGATAACCATAATTACAAATTATGTTACAAATTATAATGACACTTTTTAAGGAAATGCAAATTCAGAGAACTATCAGTTTGATTTTATAATGGATTTGTAGAAAGACAACACTTCGTTCCTGTGAAACATTCTCAATAGAAATCATTATGTACATATTAGTGAACTACGCATAACATCCACTACACAACACATTTAAATAATATTTATTTCTGTGCCAGTGTGTCCACTTTTTCTGCATTAATCCAATACCACAATGCAGTGATGAATTTACAATGCTGTCTGTAATAAATGTGTCACAGCAATTATGGTGCCATCACCTATCAGACTGTGCATTCATTAAAATAATGAGCCCTAGCTAAAGTAACCCCTTTCCGAGGTATTGACGTTCTCTTAACAAATGCCATTAACATTAATTCTGTGACTGTTTCCAATGAAGGCAGGTATTAATTAACCAGTGAGTTCTATCAAGTGTTATTGTATCAAAATGATAACAGCACAATGTGCAAGTTCTTGTGAATGTATAAATTCCAAGCACAAATTGAAAGAGTGTTGTGCCTGTGGAAATATACAACAATCATCCAGATCATTAAAACCACAGACAGGTGAAGTGAATAACACTGATTATCTCATTACAGTGGTGCCTGTCAAGGAGTAGGATCTATTAGGTAGCAAGTGAACAGTCAGTTTTCAAGTGTGTTGAAGATGTGTTGGTAGCAACAAAAAGGTCTTGTGAGTTTTTCCCAGTATGCAGTGGTTAGTAGCTACCAAAAGTAGTCCAAGGATGGACAACTGGTGAACCGATGAACAGGCCATGTGTGCCCAAGGCTCACTGTTGCGTCTGGGGAGCAGCGTACCCCTTCTGGTCCGATGCAACAGAAGAACTACCATAGAACAAATTGGTGACAGGTTAATGCTGGTAATAGAAAGGCATCAGAGCACAGTGCGTCACAGTTTCCTGTGTATGAGGCTGCATAGCCGCAGACCGGTCAGAGTGCCCATGCTGTTCACCTCCAAAAGTACCTACAATGGTCATGTGATCATCAAAACTGGACCATGGTGGAATGGAAGACGTTTCTTGTCTGATGAACCATTTTCTTTTACATCATGTGGATGGCCGGGTGCATGGGCATCACTTACCTGGGGAAGAGATGGTACCAGGATGCACTATGGGAACAAGACGTGCTGGTGTGATGCTCTGGGCAATGTTACTGCTGGGAAACCTTGGGTCCTGGAATTCATGTGGATGTCACTTTGACATGTTCCACCTATCTAAACATTGTTGCAGACCAAATATCACCCCTTCATGTCAACAGTGTACCGGATCGTTAACCGGATAGTGCACCCTGCCACACTGCAAAAATTGTTCAGGAATGGTTTGAGGAACATGACAAAAAGTTCAAGGTGTTTATTGGTCTCTAAATTCCCCAGATCTCAATCCAACTTAGCATCTTTAGGATGTGCTGGACAAATAAGTCCAATCCGTGGAGGCATACAGGACTTAAAGGATTTGGTGCCAGATTCCACAGCACACCTTCAGAGGTCTTGTGGAGTCCATGCCTCGACAGGTCAGAGCTGTTTTGGTGGCACAATAGGTACCTACACAATATTAGGCAGGTGGTTTGAATGTTATGGCTGATTGGTATATATATCTTCGGACGTGTGCGATGTTCTGTGAAAATATTTTCTGCATGGCTCAACTTTAAAGCCAGTGCAGCAGCCTACTTGGTTCACCTTTTGACTTGTGAGTTTCGAATTTGCTTGATGATGATGGTATACTTGCACTACCAGTCAATTTTGGACACACTTAGATTGAACAGTTGTCTTCACTTTTACTAATTTCTAATATTTTACAAAAGTCAATAATGGAGGCCTTAGTGCTGAAAAATGCATGTGTTAAATGATGCAGTGACCAAGAAAAGTACTGATTTTATTTAGAAACAAATTCTCTCCGTAAACTCTTCCAGATTTTGAAATATGTACGCCACGGCATTGTAGAATTCTCAAATCTAATAGGTCAGAAAATCAATGTTGATTGATTTTCTATAGCAGCACAGCTATTATACTTGTTCCAGCTGCAATTTTAATTATAGATTTATGTTAAAGTGCTTATTCTAAAACGGCTAATTCACAGGTACTTGTATGGCAAATTCTCTGCATAATAAACCGAATTATTAAGTCATTGAAAATGTTTAACCCTATGAACCCTCTGCTTTTTTCAGGGTAATTTCACTACCTTTACTTTTAAGCTCTTATTATGGTCACTATGAGGGCTAGCCATACATGCTGTATCTTGTTTTTTTTTTTTGTTTTTTTTTTTCAGGACAGTCTAGGCTATTCAGATCTTCCATCATTTCATCAATCATTTCATGATAACACATTTCTTATCAGCTTTTAAGGAAAGATTGTGTCTTATGAAATTGCCATGTTTTTAAATGTATATAACCATAAAATGCTGGCAGTAGAGATATATTTTCATAATTGTGTATGGGAGATTTTTTGGAATCTGCCAATATCAGAACCATGATGGTAGAATACTCTGTGACAGCAGTTTCCAAAAACATGTGCTTACTGCCTAATGCAAATAAATGTCATAGTTTCATTTGCCGTGATTTTAAAACCTTTGTCGCACAGAGAGATATCTAGTATCATTGGGAAGGGTAGGGTCTGCTGTTTATTTTGATATGTGGAAAGATAGGGACTTCATGACTTATTCAGCTGAGGAGGAGGAGCAGGAAATAGGTGAAGATATTATTTAGCAGAAGTTTGAATTGTCCCCATAACGTGAGTATTTACAAATACTATACAAAGTGTGACTAGCACCATTACAAAGCTCCAGTTCTTGGTAAGTTTATGATTAATTCTAACAAGAGTAATGGGTGTGGAGATGAACGCAGAGCTGTATGCAGATTGTAACTGTGATTGTATACTGTGTGTGTTTTTTTTCTTGCCAACACTTTGGCACATACACATGCAACTAGCATGACTGGAAAGGCAAAGTTTGATGTTTCAGATTTCGTGAGCAATTCAGCTGAGAAGAAGGGATGTGAATTTGGGTGCAATCTGTGTCCGTCACGCTCTAAAAGTTAAAAACCAAAGATCTATACTTATTGTTAGGTGAAGTTAGTAGATGTTTACTTCACTTTTTTTTTTCTTCACATTTTGCAACAGTTTTTCTTCCACGGGAAAATATTCAGGAGAGATGACTTTGTTCTTTCTGGATTTTTAATTTTTTTTATGTAAAATGAAGAGATGTGATTTCTTTCATATTAACGTCAAGAGAGAGAATAAGAGAGGCTGGTGGACACTTATCACCACCCTGTTATGGGTTATTTTTTTAAGAACGGCACAGCCTTTTGTGTTTTATTCCTCACATGTTCAATCAAGTGTGTCCAACATTTGACATAATGTCGTCGGCACTGAACATTCCTGTCGCTTCTGTGAAAGTAAATTGCAAATTGCATGCTAAAGCTTGTCTTAGTTTTCCCAACGCAGTATATCATAGCATGTTTATTTGATGAAAGAGCATGACTCCTGACTTGTAGATAATGTGTGACATCATTAACCGGTTAGAACACCCATCTTGTATGACCTTACTGCAATGTGACATGGCACTGTTGACTGCATGAATGAAGTCAATGCTGTAAAATGTCTCTAACATTGTGCTAATGTGAATGTGTACTCACTTTCTTAACAGGAAAAAAATTAAGCAAGAGATGCCAAAAAGAAATGCCTTTTTTGGAAAACAAAACCTGCAAGTATTCCGTGTTCCCTAATCTTATGCTTTCCATCACTGTAATGCCTTCTTTGCCATTGACTCGAACAAGATTGACATGCAAATGAGTGTGTGCTGATTGTATGCAGTTGAATATATCTAGCATCCTGATGTTTAAGCATCAAATGAAGCTAATATAATGGAAAAAGGTCTGCGAGACATTTTCAGTGCTTTCGAAATGACTCCACAAACCACTAGTAAGCTAAGTTGGTGGAAATCACAACGTGTGACTATCCATCTTAAATTGGTCCATTCTTTTTTTTTTTTACCTGAGCTGCAATTTTGCCATTTTGAGCTCACATTTCCTTTCCTTTCTCTCACTATAAAAGATCTCTGTATAAGACCCTATGTTCTTAGTGACTTCAAAGCAATCCTCTAAGTCAATGGTGAAAGAGTGCAGTGCAGTACAGATGTAACAGTTGCATTTTTCCCCAAGGGAAGACAAGAGGAGTCTTCCTGCTGCCCAAGGGAGCACGACATGTGTATCTGAATGAAAGTGAGGACTCTAGAAATGTCGTTGGTGAGTGGTACAAGGCTTTGAAGAAGAATGGACATCCAAACTCAGGAAGGGCGCTTCATTGTGTGTAGTGCTTTTGTTGTAAAGTGACTCAAGGTTTTGCTTTGCAGCTTCTGTTATACATTTGTCAAAAGGAACATGTAGCTGTTAACGGGAATAAGTCTGAACAGTTCACTTGACTCCTTAGCATCTCCTTCAGCCCCGTATTAATGCACTTATAGCTTGTGTTAGTGAGGCATAAATGAAAGAAAAGACAAATGTATTATATGAAGTCTGTATGACAAACCTGTAGTCACGTTCCCAAGTATCCTTCTTTAGAAGGCTTTGTGTGAGTCAGCTTGAAGGACAGGACACACGCTGCAGTAGTATAAGGCTCTAATCTGTCCTTTCTAGAGCCAAACAGCAAAACAGTATGCCATCTAACAAAGCGATGTCCACCTCTTCAAAGAAAAAAATCCTAAATATTCAACTCCGTGTGCTCACTAATTGCTTCTACTATCTTTTCCCTCTGAACATCTTGTCTCTGTTGCTGCTTCACTCTGGTGCAAAGGTTACCTAAAGATGTTCCTCATCCCCCCTGGGGCTAGACACGTGATCATCCAAGAACATGAGGCCTCCCCTCACATTCTTGGTAAGTGACAGCTGTCCTCACAACTCTTTGACCTGCATATAAGACGCATGCTCACCTTTACACGCATACTGAGTCATAAAGTTGATCATTTTCAACAGCAAGTGCAATGTAGATATCAGGAAATGAAAGCTGACATTCTGATCTATTGCCTCATATTCGTCTTTTGATTTCAAAGTCAGATGTCTCAGATGTCAGTGTATAGCACAAAATAAAAGAATTGGCCTTGCTGTTCCTATATTTTCAGACAGGACTGTATATCCTTTTATGAGTACTTTTCATGTAGTGAGCTTTCATGTGGCTCAGCATAAGTGTTCTGTCTATTGGGAGTTTGAATCCTGATGATGCTGCAGCCATTTGTGGCCATGGGCCAAGTGAGCAAAATTGGCCTCTTGGCACCTATATACTTCATTAGCCAAGTATTATGTGTCTGTCAGAGCTCAATTCTCAGTCATGCACATATTTTCCCCTTCTTTCAATGAAGAAAAGATGAATGGGTAGTGACAATTGTACTAATGAGACTGTCCCTAGTTTAATTAATTTGAGTATTCAGCCTAGGGTTTGCAATTACCTTAGCTTAGGTTTAATTTAAATGAAGTAAATAAGAGATTAATTTAAATAAACAAATAAAAAAAATTAGTTAAAATAAACTAATCATCGGGCGGCACAGTGGCGCAGTGGTTAGCACTGTCGCCTCACAGCAAGCAGGTCCTGGGTTCGATCCCCGGGTCACCCAGGGTGCCTTTCTGTGTGGAGTTTGCATGTTCTCCCCGTGCGTGCGTG
>JAQQZR010000014.1:9554583-9566578 GCA_030068235.1 Notoglanidium macrostoma
GTTGTTTGTCTGTGTTGGCCCTGTGGTGGACTGGCGACCTGCCCAGGGTGTACCCCGCCTCTCACCCGAAGATGCTACGATTGGCTCCAGCTTCCCCGCGACCCAAACGGATAAAGCGCTATAGATAATGGATGGATGAAGAGATGAAATTAAGTTTGATTCAGTTCAATACGGGATGTTTCTGGGTGTCTCTCAAGAGCAATCCTGAAAGGTTCCAAGTAGAACCATACAATTATACGTTTTTCTATCAGGCAGGATTTCAAATTAGAACCCTTATAGGACTCCTAGGACTCCTCTCGAAGAACCCTTTCTAAGATACATAAGATGTTAGGCGGGGATCACCCTGAACAGCAGTAGTACCAGCAGAAATGGCAGATTTTCTGTTATTTGCTGTGGTTTAGCAGTGGAAGGGTAGACACCACTAGTGCTAGTGATGTAGCCGAATGTGTCGTAGTGATGTGTCGAACTTGATTCAACTTTCTGAGTGCAACGGAAAGCTCATCTATGTCAGATTAGTGTATTTTAGGAATATTTCAGGTGTTTTGACCAATCAAAGTGGTAAGATTCTTGTAAGGGCGGGACGTCCGAAGTGGTAAGAAGATCATTTACAATAATAGACACCACAGAGACATTTATTATCGTCATCTCAAATGACCTGGAATTTATGATATACATGTCTTCTAACGAATCTCACAATATCCTGAAAATAAAGCCAAGCGCACACACAGCTCCTACACTAAATGGTGATATTCTCTGTGAGTTTTTTGTGACAGCATTGTCTCACAGACCCAAACTGAACAAGCTTTTCTCTCTTTTTTTATTTTAAAACTCTCCTCACCCTTTAGTCCCAAAGTCTTTTTTATCGTTGTTGTGCAGAATGTTAGTGCTTCACATCACTTGGTTAATAAATATTACTTAGTTTTAGTCATAGAATTATTATGTTCTCTACTCTGCATTACGCTCTGAAATGACCGCTTCTCTTTTTCTAATGATTTTTCAAATTGTTATCTTAGCTTGTCTGTCATATCGATTGAGAGCGAGCCAATATTTGTAGTGAAATTAGAACAGACAATGCATTTGTTATTTCTTCGTGAGCTCACCTGAAGAGTAATGTGTGAGTGATTTCCATTCTATCTGAGTGGTAAGGCTGCCCAATTATGCTCTATATTTAAATGTGTTCATGAGCAGGGATACTTGTGGTTTTAACCATAAGGGTTTTGTGTATTAATACAAATAATAAGATGGTTTGGGGTTTCACAGTACATCCAATTAACAATCCATAATAAAGGTTTTTATATCCTTGTGCCTTTGATGTTCAATAATTATTGCTATGGGCACAGAAACCTATGTACAGACATGACAAACCTTTTTGCTAACCTTTTAATTTAACCTTTAATTTTCATTAAATGAGAGAACTTGACTACTGTAAAACCATATTGTTGGGCTTGTATATCACATAGCACATTACATGTTAAGGTCAGTCAATATTAATGGATAGGATCCTTGGATAAAATGCAATTATGAAATAACAACCATTTGGGAGAATAATACACTTTAAAGCACATGTACCACCTAAATATTCATCTATATTCCAATCTCTCCCTTTGGGCCCTGTGACAAATTTAACCCACTCCACTATTTGCCCTTCTCCTCACATCTTCTCCTTGACTTTTCTGTCCTTTTATTTTCAGTGTGTGGCCTGTTTTTTTAGCATGAGGTGTCAGAGTACTCTGATTTCTTTCCCTTCCCTGCTTTCCCCTTCTATGCTCTTCCCTTCAGCAATTGCGCTTTATACCATGAATGAGAGTCTTGACCTTGAAAATGGTAACCTTATAAACTTTTTTTTTTTAATATACAGGAAACAACAGAAATCCTCATTTAGTCCAAGTCTTCTGTCATCTACTGTAAATATCGAGGGATCTTTGTACCTGCTGTCTCATTTAATGAAAAGCTTGATATTAAACTCTGGGGTTTGATTGTGTGCCTCTTTATATCAGAATAAATCTCATGGCTTTAAATTTCAGTTCAGACTTGAGTTATTCAGGCAGCTGTTTCCCCAGTGTTAACTGCCATTTTTATCATGACATTGTTTTATGTATACCTCTGTGTGTATACTGTGGCTTCAGAAAGTATTCAGACCACTTCAGTTTTGCACACTTTATTGTATTATAGATATATTTTAAAATGTATTAGAATAAACCTTTGGCTAGCAGTATATACACACTATAACCCATAATGACAAAGTGAAAACAATTTGGTTTCTTCCCATAACCCAAAGACACACAGATTAGGTCAACACCCTGCCTATTAAAGTACTCCTTATCAATCAGTTCAAAGTTAAGTCCCTGATGTGAGATTCAGGGTGAAATTCCAGATTTGAGATAAATATTAGTTAACCTCTTCAGGGAAGATTTAAGTCAGTAAATGCTTAAGTCAGTAAAAGTGATGCAAAAGTGTATAGAACACCATACAATCTGCAGTCAGAATAAACATATTTGCCACTAACCTGGATGATAGAAGTGGTACAGGTCTCCTAAAGTACTGCAAAAAAATTCCTCTTTCGGGTGCGCCCATGAGGGTGTCGCTACAGTGGATCATCTACAGTCCACATGTTTGATTTGGTATCCCATCAGCACCTGGACTACATTACCCATCAGCTCCTTCAAGTCACGTGCCCTTGATTTGTTGCACTCCTCCTAGTTTTGGTTAATTGGAGACACTATTTAAGTGCAGAGGTTTTTGTTTGTCAAGCTTTTATTTTCTTCATGCCATGTTGTCTGTTGCATTCATTCCTGATGTTGTTGTTGTTCCAAGTTTGTCTAGATCTCATTCATGCCTTGTGTTCTAAGCCATATCTTTGTATTCCTAGTCATAGATGTGTTCATGTTTTGCTATGTAAATAAACTTTAAATTCTGCATTTGCATCCACCTACAAGCATGACAGAAAGCTTGACTGACCCAATGCAGCAAAATTTTTTCAAGTCCAGGAAGCTATCCTGGAGAAGAATCTCCTGGTGTGCAGCCCAAGCTACATTAAGGTACAAGAGGGGGTTTCAGACCTGGCTGGGTGGTCTCTCACCCAATGACCTCGCCATGGATGTCGCTCTGTCTCTCTGCTCCATTTCAGACATCGTTCCGCCCCCCTGCTCAGCTATGAACGTCACCCTCTTAGCTTTGCCTCGGATGTCGCTTGGCCACCCTGTTCGGCTTCAGACATTACTCCGCCTCCTAATTCGCCTTGGACGCGGTTTCGCCTCCCTGCTCTGCCACAGATATCACTCCTCTCCCGTGCTGGGTACATTGTTCTGTCCTCTTTCTGCTCTGTCGACATTCCCCCCTCAGAGCATTTAGTTCCCCCCTCTGTCCTCTGGATCAGCACTGCTCCCCCCTCAAGCCCTGTGGAGAACTTCATTCCTCTCTTTGCCCTTGAGGTTGTCACTGCTCCAACCTCATTCTCCATGGAGAGCTTTGTTGCCCCCATTAGTCTCAAAATCAATGTCCCTCCTCCCTTGGGCTCTGCTGTGGCCGTCTCTCTGGTCTGGTGCCCGGCACACTGACCAGTGGGCTGGGCCCTCCTTAAGGTCATGATAGGAACATTGGAATCCGCTCCTTTGGAAGGGGGTTCTGTTATGTCATCACCTGGACTACGTTACCCATCAGCCCCTTCAAGTCACATGCCCTTGATTTGTTGCACCTGCTCCTAGTTTTGGCTAATTAGAGACAATATTTATGTTCTGGTTTTTTTTTTTTTTGCACTTACTTTGTCAAGCTTTTGTTTTCTTTATGCGATCTTGTTCGTTGCATTCATGCTTGTTATGCCAAGTTTGTCTAGATCTTGTTCATGCCTCGTGTTCTAAGCCATAGCTTTGTGTTCCTGGTCATTGTTTTGTTTGTAAATAAACTTTAAATTCTGCATCTGCATCCACCTGCACCTTACTAGCCATCACATTCGGCACAGGTTTTCCGCTTTATGCCCTTCATGCAGTAACCCTCCCAATTTATCTGGGCTTGGGCCCAGCACTAAGTCACCGTAAAAATAAATAAATAACTAAAAACTGCAGTGCAATCATGCCATATTCTAAGATATATGAAGACAAATATGGATCAAAATTAGAGAACATAACACCATTAGTCTGAGCATAGACTGAATATATACTTTTTTCACTGTCTGGAAGGCATTGTGAACAAGGCCTATTGTTGGAACGTATTTTTTAGTTTTGACTTGGTAAACCCTTAACCCTGAAGCCAACTGTGAGCTGAAAGTATAATACTGCAGAGAAAATCTGTTGATCCACTGACACTATCCATTCTCAGGCGGTGATGACCTTGCTCCACTCTACTGGAATACAGAGAATCAACACATTCATGAAAAGGATTTGTAGGTGTCTGATAGCACTATAATTATAAAAAGCCTCTCTAGGCCTAATTTGTGAATAATATGCTTGTTAACGCGTTTAATTCAGCAAACACAGGCCTTTTTTAATTGTGGTTTTCTCAGTCTTTTGCGCTATGGAGCTATGCTTAGGATCACTGTCCTCTTCGAAGATCCAGTTGCAACCAAGATTTAACTTTATTGCTCATGGCTTGATATGTTGCTTCAGTATTTCTGGATAATCCTCCTCCTCATGATACCATCTATTTTCTAAAGTGCACCAGTCCCTTTTCCAGCAAAACACCCCCACAACATGATACTTCCACCCCCATGCTTCACAGTTGGGATGGTGATCTTCTAATTAAGTCTTCACATTTTTATTTCCATACATGGTGCCGAACATTATGGCCATCACTTATTTATTTTTTTTATCCACAAGATGGCTAGGTCTTCATCCTGTTGATAACCAAGCTGAATGTTTGGCTCTTTTATGCCAGTTGGGGCTTAAGTTGGTGGATGTACCTGATGCCCCGACTCCACCAGTTCCTCTGTTGTCTTGGGGGTCAGCTGGACTTTTCAGGCCAGAAGTTCTTTCATCTCTGGGAGTTCATTTGTTGCATCTTTCCTGATTGATGCAGCATCTATGTATATGAGCTCAAGTTTTTTATATTTGCATACAATTGCTTGTATAAATGCTTGTAGTACATTAATTTGTTTGGTAATTTATCATAATGAGGATCAGGATTCATGGATGTCTTTTTTTTTTTGTGGTCTTGACAGAGTTTCTTGGATTTTCAAGTTTTTTTAAGGGCCGAAAGGCACTGGCTCCTAAGGTAGCCCCTTAAATCAAGCCACAGATGCCTTCTCAATTAACTTCTAATTATGACAGTTGGCCAACCAGATGCTTCTGAAAGTCATTAGATCAATTTCTTGAATATAGTCTGTGAAAGCATAGGCTTCCTCAGTGATATGGCTGTCTTCATTCATCAAATTTAGCATTACATTACCTGAGCCTTCTATTCAAGTGCATTTGAGGTGGTTCTCTACATGAAGTCAAAGTCCATTCACGTGCACAGGATTTTAAGATATTTGTGATTAATAAAGAGGTCACAGGTAGGAATGATTATGAAACATATTATAATTAAAATTCTTTGATGACCATCATTATAAATAAGGTGCCTGGTAATTGAATCCTCACTGGGCTATGGCTACATTTTGCTAGAATAGTTTCTAAAAGAAATCATAAGCAATTTGACAGGAAATTAATCGTTAGCAAAAGCCAACATATTACAAACCCCATTCTTTTGCTTGTTTTTCAAAAAGGTGGATAGCTGAGGAATGGGAACACTGCACCAAAACCTGCGGAAGCTTGGGTTACCAGATCCGGACCGTGCGCTGTGTTCAGTTCCTGCATGAAAGCACAAATCGCTCCATCCACAGCAAGTACTGCAGCGGAGAGAAACCCGAGACCAGACGTCCCTGCAACAGAGTGCCCTGCCCTGCCAATTGGAGGATTGGAGCCTGGTCTGAGGTCTGCCTTTTATTTTATATTTTAAATCCACAAAAATATATGTCATTTCAATATTCACCAGTTTTTTCAAACATTTTATGAATCTATGCCTTTTTATCTCCACAAATGCCTTTTTCTGCCTTTTCTACCCCTTTTTTTATCTCCACTGTGTGATGTGAGTTCCTTCCAGGCTTTGCCGTTTAGAGTTTAGCACACACAATTCTTTATTTTGTGTTAGTGATTTCAGTTAAGAAATCGTAAGCTACTTGGGTAAGTGAGCTTCAGTATTGTTAACAAGCTGAAAGCCAAGACACATAGTTATTTTGCTTTCATCTGCTGATTATGGCAAGTAGTTGGGTCAAGTAAGCATGTACAGTGATGAAAGATTTTGAATACGCTAGCCAGGTCAAGTAGTTCTTATTTGAAAAGCATTGCAATTAGGGTGACATGTTCTGAACAGTCCTTAAAAATTAATGGACTGCTGATATGCTTCCATAGAGAGAAAATAATAGATTTATGTGAAAATAAGTATAGATTTTAGATCATTTTAGACAGCTGTGCTGTTTAAACTTTTATTTCACATACACTGAAGAGTTCTTTCTCGTCTTTACAATGGATTCTTTTCTGACTCAAGGGATCTATTTACATTTATTGCAAAAAATAAATTTTGATTTATACCCGAATCCAGTTCTCATTTCTAAAGCTGAACTAATGTCAAGCATTAAAGGGATGGCTGAAGAATTCTGTTTGTTTCAGTTCAGTGAGTGCTCATTTTCCCATGTTTGTTTTGGCTACAAACTGAAAGGATGAATGTGTCTGCCAATAAGCATCCTGCTTCGATGAACCACTACTCCACTTCTAGCCAGTTATTTTGTTTTGAGGACATTAGGACATCTGTTCTGTTCTGACATTCGATTCTGGACTGAAAAAATAATTGACTGCCAGCTTTTTACCCCTCGTTGATTTGTACTCTTCTAAGATGAGTCAGAGAGTATGTCTCTTTTTCCTTTCAGCTCTTTATCACATCAACCCTGATAACTAACCATTCCCTGTTCAGTTTCTTTCCCCGGCACATTACTCTTACATAGGTTGTCAACCTTCCAACAATTTTTCCTTTGGGAGCAGTTACATGGTGGCATTTAGCTCTGCACACAACATCTAAACTTATACTATACAGCAGTCAGCCATAATGTTAAAACCACTGACAGATGAAGAGAATAACATTGATTATCTCATTACAATGGCACCTGTCAAGATACAAGATACAGATACAACAGCAGAGCGGTCTTGTGGAGTCCATGTCTCGATGGGTCAGAGCTGTTTTGGTGGCACAAGGGGAACCTACACATTATTAGGCAGGTGCTTTTAATGTTATGGCTGATCAGTGTATATACTATGCACATTCTGTACTTGCAACTGTGCAAATCCACTGTCAATGCCACCCAAAACACACATCTATGTATTTAAGATTAAATTGCAGAATTTATATGAACGCTGTAACATGTTGGTTCATGGGGGGAAATGAGGAAACAGAAGACAGACTTGAGACAACTCAAGTCTGACCCGACATTAGTAAACTCCTCGGTGATTAGACACAGGTGTGAATCATCACGCATTACCTGCTGGTTCAACCTGCCTCCTCTCTGGAGGAGAGGCTCTACAGCCTCCACAACCACAGCTGATGCTCGACCACGCCCCCACTGCCACAAATGCCTATGCCAAGTAACATTTTTTGGATATTATATATACAGAAATCAAGTTTCTGATTGTGATTGTAATTGTCTCTGCCAGTGCTCAGTGACCTGTGGCGAGGGAGTGGCTCGCCGCCAGGTCACATGCCGCAATAGCGATCAGTGCGGCGGCGAGAAACCGGAGTCACAGAGGCCATGCCGCCCAGGGCCGTGCAATGGTAAGCCAAACCATTACGCATAAATAACAATGAAAGAGGTAGAGATGAAGGGTGAATGGATGAATCCATGGATAAGAGGGTAAATGGAAGGGTATATACAAAATTAAGTAAAGATTACAGCATACCATAAAAACAATAAATAGATATAAAAACAAATAACATTTCTTAAGATTGCAATTTAATGTAATTTTGTATAATTCTGACCATGGTAAAGTGCTTATTAATACAATAGACAGGTGATTTTCGATTTTAGTCTACAAATCATAGTTTTAAGGGATGTTCATCGCAAAGTTTAGCCCAAATTGTAGCTACAAGTTTATTCTTACTAGGAGTGCATCAAAAACATTAACCAATTCCCATCAGTAAAGAGTTAAATAATACAAAACTGCTATAGTGCAGTATAAATTTTCATTTACACCAAACGCAGCGTAGCATTCACCTTGCCAGACTGTTAGCAGCGCCGTGTCACGAGGGACAGGGTTAAAGAAGATTGCTTTAGAATTGCCATTTTTCTTCTTTTTACTCTCTGGTGCTAGGTGTGAAGTGGAAATATGCATATTTTCTCATGCACAGAGACCATTTAACATGTCTGCACTTCGGGGAGTCTTTATTACAATTATTATGCTGTCACATCTGGTTATAAATAGTGCTGTTCTTGAACTTATACTTTTAATCACAGCAGCAACCCTCACTTCAGATTGTCTTCTCTTTACCAACATTTTTGTAATTGTGGGGAAAAAAATGACAAAACATGAATCTCTAAATTTGAAAAGTAATTGTATGAATTTATAATTATATTATATGATATTATATTATATTATATTATATTATACAATTTTTTATTCTATTCTATTCTATTCTATTATAATTTTATAAATAGTGGTGCACTTTGCAGCTCCTCTTCCCTTATACCAATTTTTACTCTCATAATATAAAATACATTATGCATTTCCGCCAATGCAAAATAATTCTTCATTTGTTTTGAGGCATTTCATTTATATTATAGCTACTTCGTAAAGGAAATTGAGGCTGAAAAATGTAAAAGCATTGGATTTTTCCTTAGAGCCTGAGTCAAATATTCTGAGAATTGTTGAGGCTTAGAAATGCTAACTTGCAGTCATAGGTAAGACTGTTTCAGAAACTGGAAAGTTGATTAGAGAATCAATTATATTCAGAAAAGAATTATTGTATCACCATTCATAGATGCCACCTCTTTTTGCCCCCTTCCTGCTTTCTTTTATGTTTGCACTTTTATCACATTCAGTTGTTTCAGATCATCAAGCAAAATTTTATTCTAAGACAAATACATTGTGTGTGAAGACAGTATACAGTCTATAAATAAGGATTTAAATTATTAAAGGAAAAAAGTTTCCAATACCATGTATGAAAACAGCAATTTCCCCCTTATTTACTCAATCAGCTAATAAACCAAATTTAATAGATAATTGGGTCTAATGAAACTAGCACACCCAGGTTTAATCACTGCAATGTAAAGGTCTCAACAGTGCCCACTGTAATGGCATGAAGAGTCCAGGGCGTTGAACACATCTTCCCCTGTATGGGAATCGCTATGAATGTATAACAATATTACACAAAACTTCAAATTAAAAATTGTGCATATTGTAATCAACAACCTGAATTATGCATTTCTGTCACAGATGAGCCTTGTAGAGGAGACAAGTCCATATTCTGCCAAATGGAGGTTCTTGCTCGGTACTGTTCAATCCCTGGTTATAGTAAACTGTGCTGTGAATCATGTAGTAAACGGAGCGGCACTCTCTCTTCTCTCCTGACTGAAGCTGCTGAGGTCGAAGAGGAGGTGCGATTTGGCTCAGCCTCACAGTTACTCGAGACTCTCTCAGCATCCGTCAATCAAACCCTTAACCACTCCCTTCAAACACCCAACACACCAAGTGGATCAGCCAAGCGGACCTCTACCAGCGAAGCTCTCAAACCGAATGCTGAGGGCAAAACTCCAAAACATCTGGTGCAGGCCAGTAAACCCAGCACTAGAAATCTACCTGCTATGAAGGTCTACAAGCAGCGCAATGACAACCTCGCTAGCACTACATCACAGCACACGGATAGCCTCCTAGACATTTCCAAGGTGGAAAGATGAAGGCAAAAACTAACCCATGCGTTTTTGTTTTTGTTTTGTTTTTTACATTCCTGGACTTTGTGTAGATATATATATATAGCTTTATTCTTTGTCTTCATTCAAGTCATTCCCATAATAGGTTTAGGGAAGTAAAGTGCTGGTTCACTTTCTGGTTTCTAGGTCATGCCCCCAACTGGTTATTCAGAATCACGCAAGACATTTACACATTTGTTGTTTTTTCTTCAGGCACCAAAGATGTTTCAAAATTAGTCAGATGTCCTTTTTCCGCAGCCTCCAGCGATCAGAAATGCTTCGAGTTAGAAATTTCAGAATCAAGCACAAAAGGTTTGTTTAATGAATCAATATTTATGAATGTTCTTGTAAATACTGTATGTGTAATAGTCAGTATTATTTTTTACTAAAAACATGGTGCAAATGTTTAATGTAAGATTTAAATATATGGGTAAAATGACAGCGACTGAAGATCTGTCACTATTTTCAGTTATTCCCTGTCTAAACACCTCATCCAGTATAAAGCCATTACTCGCCAAACCTATCAAGGAACTTACTTAATCATATTTGTTTTGTGTGTAAGCACATCAGCGATTAATGTCAGAGCTATGTCTTAACAACCATCTTCCGGAATTTCCTTCTTTTTATCTTGTACTGTATTCTGTTCTGAAGCTAAACATACATTTCACCAGCAAGAGAGCTAAACGTAGAGACACATTTATCTGCCAAAACCCAGTGCGGCAGCAACGTACGTGTCTGTTGCATGCCCAACGCAGTGCATAGTGTGTGAAAGGCTATATTTTAAGGGCACCGAGCTAGAATTAACACAGATCTCTTTGGTGAAAAGCACATTTTGTGAGGTGGTACGCTTTTGCCTGCAAGATATCACGGGAAAGATTTAAGGTTTATTTTTGAGCAAGGGTAATGTCTCAACCACAATGCATCTGACTGCAATAGCAAGGAACTCCAGTGTACGTGTAATTGGAGTGCAAATCCATTTACACATGCTCGTCTGTGTGCTACTGTATAGCGATTGTATATAGAATTAAGAACTTTAGAGTATTTATTGACTTCCACGTCTGTTTTTTTATGTCCAGCATCTCTTCTTTCACAAGCAGGTAAGGGCCAAATATTTGTCAGTCACTTGCATATTGAGTCACGTTGTGATGAATTTCTCCAAGTAGCGTCAAAATTTTAGCACCACAACAAAAAAAGAACATAATGTTTTAAATTAGTTGTGAGAAAAAGCTCTAGTCTAGCTGTTTTAGAATAGTATTTAGTGTAAAATCCCAACACAACTGTCCGCTGTGTCTAAGTAGTTAACTCAGTTTCTAGACGAATCTGTTCTTACAGTCAATTAGTGGATTAGAGTCATGAAAAGGATTAATCTAAACAAAGACAAACATGGAAAATGTTGGTGTTGTAGATATGAAGTTTATAGAAAAACCTATCGTAATATTCTTGAAACGTATTTTTTAAAAGATTTTCAACATAATTCAGTTGAATTGCTGCCTTTGACAACTTTGCTGCTAATGTTATGCAAAGCTTTTTTTCCCCCCAAACCCAAGTAGGTTAGTTTTTGTAGATTTTTTTTTTTTTAATGACAATCCCTGAACCTCAGACAGATCCGCTGTATATGAAAAAGATCTATATACTGTATATCCCCAGTCCTGTCTATGCATGTATTACTTAATGCTCTGACTATCATGTCAGTTTCTTACAGCTTGCCATCATCTGTTTATTTGTGCTTAGTTTTAATCAAAGTGTACACTACTGATGCTGTTTGTTGTAATGGGGAGCACATAGCAATAAAAGTACATAGTAAATATTCATCTGTTGCTGTCACCTTTTACCACCTCTTCAGTTCCAGTGCATAACATTTTTTATTTTATAGCACAAACCCTGCAATGCTGCTGGATGGAAGGATATTCTTCTGTAGCCGAGATTGAGGGGCGGACAAGTTGGCATTGAAAAATGAGATCACAGATAACCCAGATGTGTAAATCCTCCATTACTGTCACTATTTATAAATAGTCCTTACTTTCAGTTTCTACATGCAATACAGAAGAGATGAAGAAGAGTTCTCTTTGAATA
>JAQQZR010000014.1:9570788-9581023 GCA_030068235.1 Notoglanidium macrostoma
TGCTGGGATTGGCTCCAGCTTCCCCGCGACCCAGATGGATAAAGCGCTATAGATAATGGATGGATGGATGGATAAAATTGAAGATTGCTGTAAAACCTTAACAACAAAGCAACTGTTAATACCTTTTTATTACATGGCTCATTTAAATACTTGATTCTGATTGGTCAGTTATGGCATTTAATGGTCCATTTTTTATGTATGACCACATCACTAGCGGAAGCAATAAGATCATTTTTAAATCAATATTTTGTGTCAAATTATTGATTTCTTTAGCCATGTAATAAGCTGGATAATGTATAGGGTGATTCAAGACTCCTGTGCTTCATGGCAGGCCCCTGCATCACCAGGGTTTTTTTCCTTAATAATAACTGGCTCACTGTTCATTAAGCCTATCACATATTGTGATCATTGAATTCCATCCACCAAAACTAAAGCCACAGCCAACTAAAAAAGGTATTCCACATCTCTTGGCAAACTAGATGTGACTTTTATTTTATATTTTAGAATATTAATATTTTATATTATGTATGTAGATTTTTTTTATTATAATTTATCCTGCTCCCTTTCCCCTTAGGTAGTAATAGGTGAGCTTGATGGTTGGGTTGAGCATGGGCAAGTATGGGTTTTGTGGGTGAGTTGAGGATGAGCAGGGGCTTAGTGGACTGTAAAATGTGTACTTGTACGTTTTTAACTGAACTGTCATTCTGAAATTTGTCATTACCTCTTTTCGGTGAAAAACATGAACAGAGTGGCATGACAAAGGCGATATTGGCATTTTGGCCAAGAATTAAGCAATTAAGCAGGATTTTAGGTGTGACTGGTAAAAGTCTGGGTACAATGAGGTAAATGCAATTTTACTAAAAAAAAAAAAAAGGCTCACTTATACAGTATACAAAGTTTTATGTACTGGGAGCTCATTTTCTTTCACTTGGTCTGAAATATCTGTGCAGATCCGTATATTTTTAATCCCAGCTCTCCCATTTACAAAGGAATTCTGACAAATTGCAAGTTATTTTTGCTGTCCTTTAAAAGCTAAAATGAATAAATAAATAAATAAAAGAAATCCTTGCAATGCATAGTGAATTCCATCTTAATCAGTGCTGTGCAAAAGAGTGCAATCAGTGCCATGAGTTGTACATTGCTCCAGTCCTAATCAGTTAGTTTAGAGAAATGCATAGAAGCTGATGGCAGGTTATCCACACTCATTATCGGATGCTACTTAGACTCGTCTCAGCCTGGAAAAACCACCTCGACACTGCTTTAAACACTGCCTTGCTCTGTCTGAGGAAAGCCAGTCACTGAGCTATAAGAAGGACTCTGTTGATGGACATGAACTTATAGGTTGCACAATCTCATTTTAAGAATTGGTACATCCTTAAACAGTGCAACATGACACACTATTATCCAATTTTTTGCATTGATTGTTTTCATTTTAGTAGGTAACAGGGTAGCCCAAAAAGCACCAAGGCTGGAAAAGTAGCAGTAAGTTGTAGCCTGCTGTTTATGGTTTGCTGCATTGCTCATATAGATGTTTTTAACATACATTTGTTTGCACTGTTCAGGTTACAGTAGTAATCAATGTTTAACATACCCGAAGACTAAGCCTCTTTGGAAGATCTGTTTTTAATAGCTGATATGAGAGGATGTAATTTGTGTGTTGTAATTTTGCTATAGCACAGACAATTTACTCTTGATCAAAGAAATAATTAATTCAGCCTAAAATTATGTATACAAATTAGTAAGACATAAGTAAGTAAGAAGATTTTCTAAGGCCATGTGGACATTTAGGTTGATGGAGATTTTGACAGATTAGCATTTTATAAAAAATTTATCTAGAATGTTTTCACTGACCATTCATATGGAATTATCTCGATGATTTTCAAGTAATTTCCCAATTAATTGTGAAAGTGTGGTATTCCTGTAAAGACAATGGCAACATACAGCATGCAGTGTCAAAAGGTTTCAGTATACTTGCCTGGGTAGCTGCCTGTGTGACAGTAGAGCTGACAGCTCTATGTTATATATGTAAGATTCTTATTCTGATTTTACCCTAGAAATTAATCCTGATCATTTTAAACTGTATTTAGTTTATCCATACCCATATTTTAATATTGCCTGGGAAAAATTCTAGAATTATCATACTTAGAGGATGTTCACACAGCTTTTATCACAGATATGGCATAAAACAATTTTTGTGTAACATTCTGGCTTTATGAAACATACCTCAAACAGATGAAATTGATTTATTTTAATCAATGGAATATTGTTGTAGATCAAGGACAGGAAAAAAAATATGGACTCATCTTGTCATTTGCATTTCTGAAACAATGCAAAATGCAAATTAGTTTGCAATTAAAAGAGAGTGCTTACAGACTTTAACAAGCTGTTTGACTTGAAAAAATATAAACATGCAAGAGAACTGTCAGCTGAAACAATAGCAAGGATTATAAAACTCTTAGAAGAAAGAAAATCCAACATGGCGTGTAGCAAAAGATCCCAGTCACCTGTGTCTAAAACCAAGGGAGATGTCAAAGCGCCAGGATAGAAAACGCAAAGCAATATGCCTTGAAAATAGAGAATGCACAACAACACAACAAAACAAATGAAAAACAAATGGGTGGAAACAGAAGTCAATGTATGTGACTGAACTGTAAGAAATTGGATGAATGAAATGGGATTTACATATAGAAAAGTTAAATGAAAACCAGCACTAACCTAAACAGAAGAACACAAGGTTATAGTCAGCTAAAGAGAAGCAATTATGAAGGGTGGATGATTGGATGAAAGTAATACTCAGTGATAGATAAATCACAAATCTGCATTGGCCAAGGAGATGATGCTGGAACTTTTGTCTGGTGCCATTCTAATTAAACATATAAAAATGATTGCCTGAAGACAACAATCAAATTTCCCCACTCATTTATGATATGGGGTTGCATGTCAGGTAAATGACATGGCAATCATTATCTCAACAGTCACTGCACAGGTGTACATCGAAATTTTGGACATTTTTCTCATTCCATCAATTGGAAATATGTTTGGTGATGATGAAGTCATTTTTCAGGTTGATAATGCAGCTTGCCACAAAGCAAAGGGTGTTAAAGCTTTTCTTCGGGAAAGGTATATCAACTCAATGGCATGGCTAGCAAACAGTGTGGATCTCAATCTGCTTGAAAATCTATGGTGCAAATTAAAAAAAAAAAAGGTCCATAACAAGGCTCCATCCTGCAAAGCTGATCAATCAACTGCTATTTGAGAAGGTTGGATCCAGCTTGATGTAGAATATCGTTTTTCATTATTGAAGTCCATGCCTCAAAGAATTCAGGTGATCATAAATGCCAGAGTAAAAGCAACAAAGTACTAATTATAATTTTTTTGTTGTTGTTGATTCCATAATTCTTTTCAATGTTGAATGATTCCATATTTTTTCCTCCCGTTGATGTGGAAAGAAATATGCCATTAGTTAAAATAATTTAATTTGTTTGAGGTATGTTTTACTAAGCCAAAATATTCAGCTATTAAACAAAATTGTTTGTGTTATATCTGTGATTTTACTTATTCGTTATGAAGTAAAAAAGCTGGGTGAACATCTTTTAAGTGTGGTTTTTCCATCATTTTTGCCAGGGGTTGTATTTCTAAGCATTTCTGAGCTTTATTATTGTTTCCTATCACATTGTTTTTTTGTCCTTCTTGCTTGGGAAGCAACAACTGCTTTGGGCAGTTTCCGATTGTCTCAGACAGATCCTTTGAAGCTCATTGAAATTGGATGGCAGCAGCCTGTAAATCTCCACTTTATGTTCTCTTTACAAAAGATCTCAAGATTGTACTTTTCCTGGAGCCGCTCCAACACTGTTTTTGGGAGTCAGTGCTATTCTAAAAGGTAAACCTTAACCTGAGTCTGGGATACATTGAGTCCTGGTGAGAAGAACTCCTGTAATATAATTCTGCCTCCACTGTAGTGATGCTATTAGCTAGCTAATGATATGCATTCCATTTAGTGCTTATGCTGGATTCCATTTGTACTGGGAAGTTGAAAGTCACCTGGAACGCTCCTTGAAGTTGGATTTTTTACTCGGAGGAGAAACCTCACTAAACCCAACTTGAAAATCCAAGATGGCTGCTCCATGCTTGAACGGTTGAAAGCTGTATTAAAATACTGTTTATTAGCACTTCTGTTTTATTTGAGTCATAATAAATCAGTCATACACACAGTAGTGTAAAATTTCTATCTGTGGACACGGTGCTACAGTGTTTATATGTGCAAAATACCACATAATACATTGTTATTAACTGGTATTGATAATGGCTAACAATGGCTAACCTGACTAGAACTGATTTTATGATTTCTAACCTGGCTAAAGCAAACCCCACTTCCCAGTTTTCCAACTTATTGAACTGAATGTGGTCAATTTGGGAGTGACGTCATTCCCAGCTCCAACTTTCGACTTCTGTGGTAAATGGGGCATTAGACTTAATCTCAAAGGGTTCTGTATGATCAGTTTACAGAACCTATATTTAGACTCCAGATAGGCTGCCATGCCTTTTAGTTAGGAGTGGATTCCATCTACCCCATCTCCCATAATTGCCCTAATTGTTTCTTTAGCTCATCCTCTTTTTGTTTTTCTTGGTGGCTTATTGTGTATTGATAGATGGCAAAAGTAATATATATATACATATATATATATAATTTCTATGATGAAAAGTGTGATTACCTGTCAACTGCAATAGCAACCAGAGTAAAGACAGAAGCAGAGACAGATATGCCCTGGACCATACCACTCATTTTGCAAACCATGCTTCCAAATGGCCAACCTGTAAAGAAGACAGATAAAATGAATTTTCTCTGGGCTACAACCAACACTGGTGTAGAAACCACACCTACATAACAGGTTCACATGTTCTGAGTATATTACTCCCTCCATTAATGGAAAAAAAGGAATGTTCATGATGGGCTAGAGGATGACGAACACTAATTTTTCACTATATTTGGGATATTTTTTTGCAAAAACAATATTCTGTAACAATATGGAAAAAAAATCTCCAAAAAAATGTAATGTCTCCTGAAAACATGCAGTATTTATTATGTAGTGCAGTCAACTATAACAAATGACAGCTTCAGTAATTTCATTACACTAACTGCTTTTTCTGTCACATGGTGTTCAAGTCGTACATGCTTCAGGTTTGCCTTTGTCGAGTTCCTTTGGTTTGTTATTTAATGGTGTCTGACCTTTTGCAGCTGAACGACTTCCATACTACTGAGAAAGCTCCTAATATATGAAGCAATTTGTCAATGTCAGCAATGAGCCCTCTCTCTCTCTCACTGTTATGCATCATTATAATGACTGTCTCATGCTTAGATTGTTACATGTTAAGCATTTTTCAAGGAGCGCTGGTGCTTCTAACTTGGAAAAAAAAACAGCACACTGAAAAATCTATAAGCAGAAATCTGATATATATTTATTAAAGAGGGATCGATTCTGGAGAAAGACTGCTGATACTTGAACAGCAAAACAAATACGCACCTCCCTTCAGTGCTCCTTCAGAAGCTCTACCCCCAAATACATGAGCACCAAATACATGAAAGCCGATTAAGGTTTTAATGGCACTGATTGCAATATGCTCCTTTGTTAAGGGATTTCCAAACTAGAATAAACAAGTGCTCATCTCCATTTCATGAAAAGATATTGTGAATGTCTTTAATATTTGTAACATTTATGGAAGGAGTCTCCACTGCCAGTGCTTTGTAATAGTCAGTAAGTTTTCTGCCACTGGTGAGTCTTCATAACTTTGTGCATTTTGAATTCTCTGTAAAATGATAAGTTGTGATTTATGTCTTATCAATAAAGACTGTTGAAGTAACGAATTGCTAAGTGATGACTGGAAGAAACTTGTTTTCCAGACTTTATGAGCATTAAACTTAATCATAAACTAATAAAAAAGTATGATATGTATTTTTTTTAATTAATATTAAATTGTAATCATTGGCAAATTTCTGTGGTACAGTATCTGAAATGTAAAAAACTTTGGGTCATACTGTTATTGGAAAACAATCAAGTACTGGCCACATCACTCCACACTGGTGTTGATAATTTACCTATAATAGCATGCACTCTCATTCTTTATTCATTATTTAGGTCAAGGAGGTAGGTTGCACAGTTGAAATGTGGTTTCACATATGTGCTACTACATCCAATATATATGAATACTACATCCAATATATATATGCAAGCAAAACACACTGTTATTCTGCTCATGCCACAGTATTGTATTGTGAAAACATTATTTTGTCTTTTAAAAACCCAATATTGCTGCTCTGCCTGATGCAACGCAACATCTACTGGGACACCATGTATAAAATACCTGTATTTTAAAGTATTCTTTTAGAATACATCAACATACATTGAATATCTAGTCTAGGGTCTAGCTAGGGAAGACTAGGCAATAAATAAAGATTATTTTCTAGAATTGTTCAATGAGGTCTCAAGGTATGACCAGGGTCTGGACTGGAAATACTTTGACCTGCAAAATTCAAGTTCTGTACAACAAACCACATAAGCAGCTAAAGATATCATTCATTTAAGACAATAATAAAATTGTTTCAATAGTCTGAAACAGTTGAATGTTTCCCCGAAAAATGACTTCACAGGAAGTCACAGTTTCAGAATAGTATAGTTTAGTTTATCATTGTTAGGTTTTAAGATAAGATAAGATAAACTAATTTTATTCCTTATGGGGAAATTAAAGTGTTACAAATGATCAAAAGAATATAATGTGTAAGAATGTAGAAAAAAAATACAATAAAGAATCATTTGCGCTGCATTAAGTAGGTGTAATAGAAAACACAAATAATACTTGTGCAAAATACATTCTAAATCAATGATCAGATGCTACTTTCAATAAAAGCAAGTGGTTTTAAAGGGTGGTGTGAAAAAAAGCCCTTCAGGAAAGCTTCACTAGGTCTCTCTGGAATTACAACTGGAATTGTGTGTTGTAGTTAGATGGCCATGACCATTTTCTGCATGTTTAATAAAATGACTGCATAGAAGGAAAAGTACCTGATATGCACTGAAGAATATAATATTGGATCATTGATGTTTTGTTGCTTACACCCCCCATCCCCCAAAACTAAAAACCTTAACCACTCATATACCTTAAACACAAACACACATCATTCATACTCTTAACATTTAGAAAAATCTCATCCAATCACCCACTGGTTCCCACTCATTAAACTGATTTAAGTGTTTGATTTTAAAACAAAGTTAGACCTAATTTTGGTTATGCAATGCATTTGATATTCAGTGACAGAAAAATGTAACAATAAACAAAGCACTACTGCTTGGCATGTTTTACACTATACTTGGGACTGAGATGATCATGTTGTTTAAATGTAAAAGGCCAAATTAAACAGATGTGTCCCTCCTTTTCATTATAAATTCTCTTCACTTACATCCTTTCTCCTCACTGTTTTCTCAATGCTCGGCCACACTGCTTATGTTTTTAAGTCTTATAGCTAATGAGATGTGTTTTTGCCTGTTCATGCATGTAGTTTTCACTCCTTAAGGTCTGGATTGATTTGAACTCTATCTGCCTGTGAGCTAAAATGAAGAAGGCGAGTCACATGTGTGAAGCTAAGAATAAAAAGGAGCTTGAAATATTTGGCATGGAGGTGTGGGCTAAGAGCTGTCTCCTACCCTGTTAGTCATTAGAGGAAGAGACTCAGTACTGTCAGAGGAATCCTTACCAAATGTTAATTGTGGAAGTTCTGATCATTTTCAAGATAATCTTTGCAGAAATAATATTACAATTAAAGACTTTTTTTAAGTCTGAAAAATATATTGTGTTCGATCGCTACAATGTCCTTATTCAGTTTGCAGGTCTTTTATTCTTCATGAAGGGTACCAATAATTAACTAGTAATTAATTGGTTTGGCTGTATGTACGTATGTGAGCACTATTCCCTGCTAATCATTTCAGTTACACTGTCATGTTCAGTTGTTTTTAGGCTCAAAATATAATCATTGCCTTCATCCTCATGCTGACAGGTAACAAAATATCAAGATATGATTAATAAGAGCAATATGTTTATAACTTAAAAATCCAAAATGCTTACACATACAAATAATATGGAAAATAAAGAAAAAAAGCCATGCAAAAGAATAAAACTGTCTAGATATAAAAGATTTATTTATGGTACGCTCGAATAGCTTAAGTAACAAATAAATATCTTAATAATTTGTTTAATTAATATAAACAGACAAAAAATAAAACAAACAAATAAATATGTTTTTTTTATGTTTTAGTTTTATTTCATTTTTCTCATGGTTTACTCGCATTTTTATTTACTCTTTATTAATTCATTTTTCAATGTTTATTTATTTCTGGATTTATTTGTCCCTAAGGTGATACTCCAAGCTCTTGTGAACAAATTCCAGTTGACGTAGATAAAGTTGGCATGATATTTACTTGCTAGTTGTTTTCTATTTACCCATGACAAATTAATTGGCAGCCAACTTACTAGCCTTTCTGTGAAATGTATTTGCTATATTTTATACGCCGTGTATATTATATTTCTCTTGTTATGTGTATTTTATTCTCTGCTCTGTGTGTTTTAGCTAATTAGCTAATACTTGCTGGATAGTTTACTGGGGTGTGTACTTATCTGCCTTTGTTTCAGAACTAACCATTCACATATGAACAACTTTGCTTATTAAAAGATGTTCAAGATCATGTCAACATCTTTGTGATCTGCTATTTTCAGCTATCCTTTATCCATGAGTATACAGTAAGGCATGATTTAAATCTGTGCTGTAAGACAGCACCCCCTCTTGGTGATGATTTATTAAATCTTCACATTCTCACCATATGATAAGCAACTCTCAGATTTTCACAAAATTTTGACGGGCAGATCTAAGATATTCCTGCAGTTGGTGTTTTGATGATGGTGGTGGAAAGCATTGTCTAACACCAAAATCTCCCATAGATGTTCAATTGGATTGAGATCTTGTGACAGTGAAGGTTATGCCATATGATGTACATAATTTTTATACTCATCAAGTCATCCCATGAGCTTTCATGCCCTGTGATTGGGAGCAGAGTCTTTCTGAAAGACAGCACTCCCACCAGGATAAAAATGTTTCATCATAGGATAAAGATGATCGATCAGAAGAACTCTGTATTGATTTTCAGTGGCTCTTTTGCAGAGTCCCTAGCTTTTCCTTTTATTTCTCACTTGTTTTTCCAAACCCGATTCACCTGTAACCTGAACCCATGCAGATGATGGAGATGGAGTGGATTATTTCAAGCAAGGTTAATCAACAACAAAGCAACTGCAGTAAAACTACCTCACAGATATCTTAAAGCACTGACAAATTCAGACTCAACTGGTCTATATTATCTGTGCACATTCTGTAATTTATTCATGCATAAAATCTTCTAAAATAAGTATTTATAATTAATCAGTGCAGTAAATTATCAAAAATCACTATCACACATTCTTATATTAGCTGTTGGCTAGTAAGAAAAGTCACTACCATAATTTATATTTGTTTCACAGGTACCCACAATTGTAATTGTAACTGAATAACAAAGACTTTTTGTATTTGATTGCTAAATTATGTATATTCCCAGTATGCCCTAATCTCACAGTAGGATTTAGCAGAGATAGATTTCATATAACATTGAGCTCATTAAAGCTGCCATAAAAAAATTAATTCATTAAAATGTATAGTGCAAAAAAATGCAGGTGCAGAATTAGAAATTACTAGTCCACCCAATACAAGTTGCACTAACCTGTAATAATGTTGTCAAGAAGAGTTGTTGGCATGCAAAAAATCCCAACGAGGAGGTCACTGACAGCCAGGTTGAGAATAAACAGGTTAGTGACAGTACGCATATTCTTGCTCCTTAAGACAATGAAGCACACAACTCCATTGCCAACCATGCAGACCAGGAATATGAGCAAGTAGGAAACTATGAAGATAGCTGCAACTGATGGCTGGTGCAGGTAAAATCCAACATATGTGATGTTGCTCCGGCGTATGGTGTATTCTCTGGACATGTTGGGCAAAGTCCAGTTCTCATCATCCATAAGGGTGATGTTCAGCTCTCCATCCATTTTTGATCTGAAAAAGATGAGGTTAACTTGATGATGGGTGATTTGTTCTCTCACACACACACACACACACACACACACACACACACACACACACACACACACACACACACACACACACA
>JAQQZR010000014.1:9582328-9598040 GCA_030068235.1 Notoglanidium macrostoma
ACACACACACACACACACACACACACACACACACACACACACACACACACACACACACACACACACACTATACAAACACTGAACATTTTCTTTCGCCACAGACATAACAATCATGAGTGGCAATCACATTACTGATATTTCACATCTATCATGACAACTGATCAAAATGCGTAAATAATGCAGAACACAATATAAAATTAAGTTATTAGAAAACAAGAGGCTTGATTACACTTTCTGTGCAGTCTGTATTCATGAGACATTCATATATTATAATTCTTTGTAATTTAGTGTTTGGAAGGCAATTTATAAATTTCAACATTTCCTTGAGAGCCTGAGTACAGTTCTGGGGCAAGATAAATCCAAAGCTACTGTTGAGTGTAACACACATACGTGCTCATGGTGTTAACACCCTGGGTATGAAGAATGGAATTGACAAATATTAAGAAAGGAATAATGACAGATATTTAGATCAGACAGGGAACATTTGGCTCTACAATAATATATTTGGTGTTATTTTGCTTTACATAAAGCACTTATGATGCACTCAGTGTAAATACTTATTAATAATAATCAATCATAACAGTATATAAAGTGTACAAAGGTTATTATCAGTGGCATAATTACATGTTTATAAATCATTCAGGAATTCTTTCTAATAATTTAGTGTTGTGCAATTCCCAGCCACCAGAGAGCTCTCCTCCGTCATATGATTAAGGAGGTGACGGCTATCATGTGCTTCGTCTGAGACATGTGAAGCCAGCCAACCACATCTTTTCAAACTACTGCTCAGCATAACACACACTGAGGAAAGCACTACTGCATATTCTTCTGCACACATGAGCTCACAGATTGGCTAGTGTTGCCATGATGTCTTGGACTCTCATCCACTGATGGCTGTGGCATTGTCAGGATATGAACGTAATTTTTTTATTATACTCTATACGACAGGGCATGTTAGACTTATAAAAAAAAGCTAACATATTACAAATAATTATAAGCACAGCCATAAAGCTTTATGAATACAGGCTTCACAGACAGCGAAGGTAACTCTTTCTGTAAAGGCCATATGTATAATGACCTATGAATACATTCATAATGGTATAATGCATTCATAAGCAATACACGCATTGTTATAACTATTTATGAAATGACGTTATTGCTTATAGAAACAGCTATAATGCATTAATATATTGCTCACATTATAAACATTATGGGCAAATGGAATTGAATTCCAACAAGAATTGGAAAAGATTGAAAAAAACATTGTGTATAATACCTTATGAATGCATTGTAACATGATATGAATATGTTTATAGTTCATTTTAACTATAACCTTGACAGAAAGTGTTAGCAATTACTTTTTCATGCATTATTGTGATTCTTCATTAAGTCACTTTAGATCGTCATTAGGTTGAAAAGCAGGAAGACGTTAATGGCTGTAATAACCAGATGTGGTTGAGGAGTAACAACCATAGTGCAATTTATAAATAAGAAAGAAATTTAGACTGATATTTGGTTATTAATTGATGAGCTTAGATCTTTTTGAATAAACCTGTACTTTAAATCATTTAAATCACTCTCAAAGGGATAAAAAATGATATCATAATACTGTATTAAATGGATGATCTTACAGCTCAGCAGGAATCAACACCATTAAAGGTTAAAGCATCGTGTAGGTATTATTCTTCTCTATTTTAATAATACAGTGTTAATAATCTCCTCAATTATTCTGTTCAATATTGAGTTCAGAACGTACAACAGGCAGGATATCAACATTAAAACTTGTGCTGTGTAAATAAAAAATCAACCTCAATTTATCTTTTTCTTACACAATTCCTTCCATCTACTGTATAGAGGTAGAGCTACAAAAAAAACCCAAATCAAAATATTAATTTTCCTGCTACAGGAAAATGGTAATTCCTTATACAAAAGCTAAGAAAAGAAAAAAATAACTGCCCCAAGAAAGGAGTGTCTTCTCTCCGTGTGTGGTCAGAAACCATGTACAGCATTTTCAGTTGATCAACACAAGAATGAATTGCATAGTAGTAGGAATTATTACGTCAGCCAGTTCTTAAGATGTAAGCAAACAATGAGCGAGCTTTATCATGTGGAAAAAAAATGAAGGTTTAAAATGGCATCCATGAAGATGAAAGTCCAGATGTTGTACTCTGGAATGGAATGTATCCAGGCAGGCAGACAGAAATGCCTTTAAAAAAATTCCCTTGATCATACGGCTTTCCATCCAAGTAGTAATTCATCCAAGTAGGCCGACAGAAGGAGGAGCTATAATCATGAGGAGCTATAATTATGCCTCGGACCCTCGACTCCTCCAGAAGTAGTCACTGTCTTCATTGTCTGAACCGTAGTCTATTATAATTTGAGGCACATTTAGTGGCATTCTCTCTGGACTGGAAAAAAATAATAAAGATGTGAATAAATTTTATTAGGACATGCATGTCAATAAGCAACTCACTTTATCGCTTCCCATTACTCTTTACTTATTTTTTTTATGTACAAAAGTCTACTGCCATAAACTATTGCCTTGAACATTGATGCCAATGCTGACTATGGGCGTGTCCATCACACCTACACAGAATCCTTTGCTCGCTAACCTATCTCATTCAGCCTGGCTCAAGCTATCCGGAAGCCCACTGATCATGCATGACTCACTACCGCTAGAACCATGTGATAAGCACACACCCCCACTCCTACTCACACCAAGACCCACACCCACAAATTTAAATTGACCATATTCAAATGGATCTTCCCCCACACATGGACATAGACGTTGGACATGGAGCACTCCTTTCTGACCGCAAACACTTACCTTAATATCGGACTGTCCTCATAGTAACGCCTTCTATTAACACGATGTGTACCCGGCAAGGAATGGCTTTTCTCCTGCAGGAAAAAAAGTGGGAGGAGTTACAAAAACACCCACACACACACACGCACCATAGAGTGAACATGGCACAGATATGTACTACATATTACTTCAGCAGATTAGACAGAACTGAAATGAAGTCACACTGATCTCAAGCATGCACAAAGCACCATTGGTTAGTTGCACATAAGCAAGAAACAACAAATCAAATCTTTCCAGTAGTTCATACATGCATATCAACTTAGAGACATTTACATGCATATGCAAACCCAAGCAAAATTCTGCATCAACCATTTATCACCAACGTTCCACCGCCATCCAAAAAAATAATCAATTTTTTGCTCCAAAGCATGCACATCTGCTATACACCCAAAAGCATGGGAAACCTTTCAACGGTCAAAAAAAAAAAAAAGCATGCAACTGAAATTCAAGAGGGGAAGGGGATCAAAACAAAGCAACACTGAGATTCAGCTTATCATGAGAAGATTATGATTATCACTGATAGGAGATGTTAGTAACAGCTTGCACTGAAATCATAAGATAAAGGAACACATGAACGTTAAAAAGGCTGTAGACTAGCTGAGAAGCTCTGCTTCTACTCACTCTCAGAGGCCTTATCCCCTAAAAAAGGCTCCTGCTCCATCATATCCATGGGGATTTTAATGCTGGGCACGTTCTCGCTGAATGGGTAATCAGACTGCAGGAAGGGAAAGGGGGTCACTGAGTAGTTAGGGTAGGAAATATACCAGGGAAGCCTTTAAAACACGTGAAGTATGGAATAAAATACAATGGGTCATGATCTTATGGGAAAATAATCAACTGTGGAGTGGTGTGATACATTTCATCATGTCCCATGTGTTTTGTTCCTTTTATAACAGCAATTGTTTCTATCATGTTTAATTTATCAAAGAACATACTCTTTATCCATACTCTTTATACTCATAACCCAGGTAATATCCAATATTACTTTACATTTAAAGTTGTGGAATGTTAAGTTAGTTCCTGTTGTCACTTATGTTCTAGCAGCTTTAAACAGTCATTTCAAGAAAAAATGCAGCTCGTTACTGAGAAGCTGAAAAACCCAAAGGCCTTAATGACTGGAGACTGAACATGACCTTCAATACATGTAACAATACATAAAAATAAAACCAGTAATAATATTACCTCGTCTACATCACTGTCTATGCTGTCTCTTGCCTTCTTCTTCTTTTTCTTCTCATCTTCCTTCTTCTTTTTGTCCTTCTCTGGTATAACATCATCCAGAAAGCTGAGGTCATGCTGAGAGAAGACGTAGTCCATAGCCTTCCTCACGGCCACCAAAGCTAGGATCTGGCCAATCACAGTGCACAAAGAGACACGCATTATTGCTTTCAGTCCATATAGACATATAGCTTAAAACATCGAAGCAATGTATTATTTTCAGTGAAGCACTTGATTTTAAAAGTAGCATTATTTTATTAAACACTAGCAGAGAATAACTGTACTGAGTCTCTTTCTGTAACATTTATCAAGATTGGATACACTTGTACAGGCATCTTAGTCCACTTCACCATGAAGGTCATTTTAAGCTCCTTGGCATTCTTAGGTTTTTGCATGTGGACTTCCCTCTTGAAATCAGACCATAGTCAGCAATATGTTGATTAAAGATTGCTTTAGGCTACTAGTTAAGTTGCATCTTAAGTGAATGTGGAGCAACTGAAATTCAGGGCAGCGCTAGTTTGAAACTAGCTACTCCAAACTAAAGGTTAAAATGGACTTTACACCCAAACCTATGCTCTGCTGGCGCAACCAGCCACAGATATTTTTTAAGTAGACACTAAGATGGCTACTGTTTCTGTGGGATTTCGGTATCAACCTGGATGTTATTATTTTGCTGCATTTGAGGCGAGGTTGCAAATGGCAAATGCCTGTCTACAACCGGTAAAAACCACCGAAAACATCCTCTCAAAGTACAGTACTCCTTCTCTACTTTTAAATAAGTTTATAGCAGTATTGGTTTTACATCAATTAAAATACAGAACCAGTACTTGGTAAAAATCTATAACATTGAACACACTGATCACCGTTTTAAAAAGGTGATCAGCATTAGAACTATCACTAACTAAGTGTGATTAACCTCAAGAAACCCCACTGTCCTCATATAAGGACATCACATTTTCTCCCAACTACACTGAGTGTATATCCATGTAAGATCCTCATATGAGGACAATTGGGTATTACGCTTTTGCCAAACTTCTTCCTGTTTGAAGACATTGATCAAGTTCAATAGTTATCAGTTGCTAAGAGACAGAAACTGTGAGGAGAAAATAGAAAGCACACAACATTTGATTCTGGATCTCAGGAGGCTACAGTAGATTTTTATGAGCTTTACGTGCTCTGTCCGCATAAACAAAAGACACTTTTGTGGTGGTATCCATGTTTTTTCCACTTCGCATGTCAAACACAAACTGGGAAATGAGGTTATTACAACTTACAAATTACCAGATAACAAGGCGCAATGAACATAATATTATATGTGGATGTGTTTATTATCATGTTAAAAGATCCATCCAAGGCCAGTACTTCACATCTTGGCAAAAGAAACAAGGTTTTGGGCTACAATATCCTGCTGCATAGGAGAATTCAGCATGCTCCTGAACCACTAACTGCAAAATAGCCCCAAAGTGTCAATAATCCACAACCATATCTTAACTTGCAGGCAGTCCTGTTTTCTTGCCAAACATGTTTTAAATTATTGCCTCAATTTAACTTCATTTCCAATGATGTCTGCTCAGGAGTTACATTTTGTAGAGTGGGCATCCTTAGTGCAACCCTTCCAAACAGGTTACTGTTATATAGGTGGTGTCTATTTGTGACACTGAATCTTGACAAATCCAAGAATCAAATAAATTGTGGTACTCTGAAACTGAGATAGTTGGTGTCTCCTTCACCATCCTCTCCTTGTGTTCTGAGACAGCTAAACAGAATTTAGTGAGGATGCTTAGATGTTATAATCTTTGAGATAATTCACTTATGTTGCATAGGTTTTTCATTCAGTCATCATTAAGGAAGGACACAGTTATAACAGAGCATAAGTGAGTATGAGACACAGCACATTTGCACATGCCTATAAGGCTGCATATCGATTAGCTCTTGCAAATCTATCTGTTGCAAATTACAACTTTTTGGAAGAATTGTATGGAAATAAGCACTAAGTGTCACATTGCCAAAAACAAATGAGTTTCAGTATACACAAGTGTTGGAAATGGTTCTTTCTGTGAATTCTTTTATAATCTACTACTTGGCATAATTTGCATTAAAAATCACCTCTAAATTTTAGTGCCATTCTGAAAGAAGTGAAACAGTGAAAACTGTGACCCTTGAACTCACCATGACGGGGAAGATGATGGCAGCCACGGTGGACTTGAGGATCCAGAGCAGAGCCAGGCAGAGCAGCTGGACAAAGGTGAAGAGGTGAACTTTGCGCAGTGGCACATGCCGCAGGTAGATCAGGTCTGGTTGGTGCTTGGCAGGCATCAGAAGCAGCTTTAGGCGGTCCATGAACTGAATGAGCAACAAAATGAAGCATTAAAGGAAACTTTTTCAAGACAGAAATTAGGAAAGTTAAGACGTGGAGGCTGGGAAATCTCAGGAAGATGGATGGCATCTTGACTGACTCACCTGTACTCCATTGAGCGAGGCCACACCCATATAGAGGAAGACTCCATAGAGGACAGGCATGGGGATGAACTGCAGAGAAGGAAACAGTAATTTTTGACCGTTTATACCTACACTTTAAGAGGAAGTGATGGTTCGGTGGTTACAGCCTTGGTCTGCTGATTGGAAATTGTGAATTCAGATTCTAGCATTGCCAAGCTGCCATTGTTGGGTCCTTGAGCATGATCCCTAATCTTCAACTGTTCAACTGCATCCCTTCTAAATCATAATTCACTTCAGCCAAATGAGCAAATGTAAATGCATACTGAACAAAACAAAATCATAACCCTTCCCCAGGCCGAAATTCCGGCTTCAGATGTTCAGTATCATCTTCAGTAAGTCATATGCATCTCAACTGAGTTCAGACCAGGTAACAGACTCAACCCAGAAACATTACAATAATTTGATGTCTCACAGTTGCTTTAATTTTCCAAGCTGAAGTGACACCAATCTGCCCTAAATATCTGATTTGTTCAGAACTATGTGGGCCTAAAACGCTCCTAAATCTTTAAATGTTCATACGTGGAAATTCATGTGGCTTTTTCCAAATGTGCATGTGCATATATATCACTGTCATTGTAATTATCCAGCATTGGCAGAGTGACCAAATGACAGTGGAGACAGCAGGGACTATATTTGGTGGAAGAAAGGAGAAACTGGTGATTTGCTTGATGGTCTGGGAATCAGTTCAAGCAAATTGGAAAGAACAAAACAGAGTTGTGGAGTAAAACAATTGCCCTAGACATTATTGTGCCCATGCAAGGCAAATGTGTAGTTGCAAATGTGTACTATCAAGATAGTCAAATTTGATCTAAGTAAGAAATCCAAACTGTTCAAAGAAGCTAGTAATGTGATTGTAGCCTTATACTTATTTGGTACTCTGTATGTCTGTGCTATAGGCAAATGTTTCATCTAGACATCTATCAACACTTGACATGTTGCTAGTTCTCTTACGCATGGCTGGAACCATACACAACTGGCCAAGATACGACAACTATCCAGTTAGTTTTGAGCCTCTGATTCAGAGGGACTACAATATAGATTAAAAAATGGCTATATACAAGTCACCCAAAGTCCACAAACTTAATCCATTGTGCACTTCAGCCATTTAAAATCCCATGCTTTGGAGCCTAAACAGCCATAATTCAAAGCATTACTATCAAATTTCTAAAAACTCACCATGCACAATGTGTACTGCAATTTGTGGTACATAATTAAATCTGTTTACCGTTCCTGTGAGAAAAGCTGGATTACCTTAAGAATGGGAGACATGAAGACAGAGAGTCCAGTGAGAAGGAACACGCAAACACCAGTTACCCTCTGCTCCCTGCAAAATAATCAAAAAAATCTTTTTTTCCATTTATACATCGATTTCTTTTTCTTTAGTTTTTTAGTTTGTACTTTCTACAAACCTATTTGTTTGTGCAGCTTACAGCTGCATCAATACAGATACCCTGAAGTTTAACCAAATAAGCAGGTCTCTCAAAACAAGTGTCCCATGGAGCTTAACTCCAGAGTGAAGCAGCAAACAAATTCACCCTGTTGTTATCTCTCCACGTACTTTAACATTAAACTGATGGTAAACAACCACAGCTTTATTTGCCCACAGAGAGAGGACACTGATTGTACAGTACCTCTTGTATTCAATTTAAATTGAATTTTCAACTACAATATAAGCGTAAACGCAATCTGGAATAGAGCCACCACTAACTCCCATGAATATGCCTTGAGGAGATTTAGTAGTTGAAACTTACCTGACTCCCAAAAATTTGGGTTGCTCCCCCGGGGCTGAGGTCTCCGTCTCCATCTTCAGACTGTCTATGTGGGCAATGGAGATGACTGTAGCAGCCACGTACCAAGGCAAAGCCATGAAGGAACACAGCGCGATCAATATACCCACCCAGAACAGGTCCAAATGGTAGCCTGCACCTTTCTGCAATAGAGAAACCATGGAAAAGAGGTTACAAAGAGCCATCTTTTGAGGGCTAGTGCTTCTGAATACCATGCAGAATCATACACAGGTCAGAATACCATCAAAGAGACTTAAAGTCTTTCAGTCAAGAGCTTATGAGTTCACTTGAAAAAGAGTTACTGGTGCAATAACAGGTTTCATTATAAGCAACTTCAATGGTAATCCATACTCAAAACTACACTTTGTGTAACCTGAGTCATATCCTCCACACTCTTAACGCAGGAATAAAACCACTTCCTTGGCTTGGGTATTGCACAGAGAACAGTCACAAGGCAAGTATCATGTTACATTGCCCAAAGGTAAATGAATGGATTGTTCTTAGCTACTTCACAATTGTTTCCTTGTTGGCTTCCTCTTCTATTCACACTAAGAGTAACAAAGATGATGGTTAAAAACAAAGACCCGCTGTAAATGGAGGAAAGTATCTTTACGATTTTTGTTGTCATAGGTAGAAGTAACTCTGGGGCTTTGTTCAAAATTGCAAAGCAACAAATAAATGCCCCAATTTTTCATGCTCTTTATCAGCTCTGATTCACCTGCCTTGCTCAAAGGACACTATTTTTTACATCAAAGTCTTTATTCAGTTTAAAAAAAATGAAGCCAAATAAAAGCTCCACTATGTTCACAGGAGATAAATATAGCAGAACTGGCACAGAGTGCAATCCTAGCTGTGCTGGAGGTCTTTCCTGGGTTCCTGGGGTGCTCAAAGTGAGCGTGCTAATCCATCACTCAGCAGGAGCTACCTTCAGCTTATGCTCCTTCCGGTTGACGATGACGGCTGTGATCTGCTGGTCCATGAAGAGCAGAATGGTGACCAGCAGGGCAGGAATGGCTGATGCCAGGTAAACCCACCAGGGGTTGCCTCCAAATGGTGGCACAAACCAGCCACGATTTGGGCTTGTTGGCTGAAGAATAAGAAAGAGGTTAGGAGGATCAAGGAGGAAATCATGTCTAACAAAAAAAGACAAGGAAAATTTTGCCTTTCCATCCAGTTGTATAAATTTAACAACTGGTACAGACTTTCAAAAACCATTTTCTGTTCAGCTTGCCACCACTATACCCAACTAACAAACTGCTGCACATCCAGGTGTAGGATTGCAGAGAGCACAAATTCTCACTGCTTTATATAGGCTTTTATTTATCTTCACCTGAATCAGTGAATAACAGCCCCCCACGGTATCAGTACTTGTACAGCATTAATTGGGCATCATGTGCAGTTACAACATAGCTCTAAAATCCATGAGATAAACTAAACGAAGACAGCTGACTAGGAAAATGCAACAATAATTGGTTATTTAATAACAGAATGCTAAGAACATTAGATATTTTTGCCCTATATATATATATATTATAGCATAGTACCTTCTCATTAGCAACTATAAGCTTTTTTCATGTAAAATTATTTTCTGGTTTGTTTCCTTGCTGTTTATATGATTTCAAATTAAGTGTATGTAAAAAAAAAAGTCTTTCTGCAGCTATTTGTGGATTTAAAAAATTATTACTGTCCACAATAAAAGAAAATGGGGTATACAGTTCTTGAATCTGATTGGTCAGAAGGTGTCGATTAATTTTCTAGAACAGCAGCTCGGACAGTAGAAGTAAGGTAAATTACAAGCCTTATATTAATGCATTGCTCTAAAACGTTTCTAAAGTAACACATGACACAGGCTTTTAAACGTTTTGAGGTAAGCCTGTTCTTTTAAATTTTCGTCCACATTACAGCACCCCGTCCTTGATTTCCTATAACATCCTATCAATTTCAGTGGATGTTGGCCGATGGACAGGTGCTAGCAGGATGTAGCTGTTATGAAAGTATGCAAAAATGTTGGAATTTTAGCAAGATGCGTTTTTGGCATATACCTCAGAAAAACATTCACCTTAAATTCAGTTGGCACAATTAGCTTTGGTGTGTCAACTCCTACAAAAGCATCAACGCAGCAGAAAATCAAGATGGCCAAGATGATGGCGAAGTCACTGATGAGTTTCCTCACCTGGGAAAAAGAAACAAAACAACTTCAACTATCTAGTTCAAGCCATAATGATCCAAATTGTTCCTAAACTTAATTGGGTAAAATCCATCGGTCCAATATGCATCAGAATCATTTAAGAAATATATGTGGATACTAAATATACATTCAGATCATTTACTGCTGAGAGTAATAGCATGAAATGAAAGTGTTTAAAGAGCTAATTTGAGTCACCTCCATTAACCTACAGTATTTATCATCTACCATTAGGTACCATTACCATTACAGTCATCTACCATTAGGAAAATGTTTATTGTAATATTATTGTATTATTGCACTTTTATGATCTATATTGTACTTCCTATAAAGGAATATTTATATTCCTATAAAGCCACATGAAATATGCTAGGTCAAAAATGTATTCATTAATAAATTGGAAACGGAGCATCTCGGTTGTTCTACAGGTTGAGCAAGGAGAAGCAGAAAGATTGTTCCTTACCGTGGTGGGGAAAAAGGGACTGAACTTGAACTTTTTCAGACACATAGAGCAGGTGTAAGTGCCCAAAAACAGAATGAAGGACATGAGGGTGATGTCGGGCACATAGTCGCAGGCCTTTCCCACCAACTCTCCACCATACTTCAGGCATTCCTTCTTTGACAGAGAGGACCAGGTAGCATTTAAAGGCTTTTAGAAAGAAAAGAGACGCTTTAGTTACACATGACTTGCTTAGCCTTCAAGAATCAACAGTAGCAAATTCCTTTATGTGTTGGAGTTTATGGCACCAGTTCAAATTAACTAGAAGGCTATGTGTTTTTTCGCAAAATGTTGTAATATCGCTTAATTTTAATACTAAAGACATTCTGATTTCATAGCCATAGGACCACGTCGGCCCCCTCGTCAGCAATGAAAGTGTTCAATGACAAGATTTCAAAACGAAGAAAGGGACTGCGTTTGGTCATTATGTTTCGGTGACCTCTGACTGAGGGCATGAGCTCAAAGAACCCATTGTGACCATTTTCAGCATTATTACTAAGAGATAATGTGACAGTGTCAGTTGATAATGGCTAAGCGGGAAGGATAATGAATCAAATTTCAATTGAATCTGGGGCAATATTGAAAAAAATGGTGTGTGATTTCAGTCAGATAAAAAGGTTGTGATCATGGTTTAGTCTTCCTCAAAGAAGTATAGGCTGTTCCGACTATCAGAACGAAGCCAGCAATCTGTTAGTTTCTTAGGAATAATCCATACAGAAGAAACAAGTGGATATTTTGTTATTTGGCAACTTACAAGATCGGTGTAGTTGTAGAAAAACACAGACGTCCCATCTAGTGAATCTGTGAACACCTCTGAGTTGTTTACTGAAAGACAAAATTAGATAACCACTGATAAAACCACTGACCCATACATAAGATCATGTACTACCAAACTAGTGTATTTTAAATGGATGACTAGGTAGTGTAGCCTGCACAATATATTGTTCGTTAGTCACGATACTACTATTGCAAAGATCTGCAACTTACAGATCACAAATGTAAATTAAGTTTTTGAGTATTTTTATCAATCACTGGACTTCCTGATATATTTCCTGAAGGTGTTTTTACAAAAATATGGCATTGCTGTAATTGAGACCATTTATTGTGATTACATTAACACAGGCTCAATGCAATGAGTGTCAATATAACCAATGTAATATATTTAAAAAAATATACCATTATACCATTATTTTCTTCAGCTGGTTATGAACAACTTAGAACATCTAAGCCATTACATGATGCACCCTGGGAAACGCTTGCCACCCCTCCCCCCACCATTAATCTTTTATTAGTAGGCTCAACTAATTTCCAACGAGTTGTTGTTTCTCCCGGTACATATGCACTGTGCTTAGGGGGAGGGCTGGTAGAACCCCTGGGAGGAAGGTAGTAGGTGGCGGGTGAGTACACTAACTCCCTGGCGACCCATCCACGTGGGGAGAGATTAACCCTGCCACCTCTGTTCTGCATAACCTGCTTAACACAACAAACACAAGCATCAGCTGTTACATACGAAGAAGATAACTGTTCACAGTACATTGAATAGGTGCATGATGATGTTGTGCTCTGCAGTGAATACATTAAAGTGTTATTATATTACCTGTACAACAGATGGATAAAAGCTTTCGACACTACCTTAAAATAGCCATTTGTGCTATATAGTGCTCCTCATACAAAAAGAGCAGCATGTAGCAGCTTGTTCTACTTTGGGGATTCCTATCTCTTGATAAGAATTTAGCTCTTAAAGGTATCACTCTTTGCAATAGGGATCCAAAATGGATAATTAAACATTAATGCAAAAATTAATCATTTATAGACCATATGGATAACAGAAAAGCTCAAATTGTTGAAATTAATCTCAAAGTCGCTGAGCCATTTGTAATAATCAGCAAGCAGCATGAAACAGAATCAACACATTAAGTGATTGCACACTTGTATCACACTTAACATAGCAATTTGTTAAAAAATAATTGTCATTTCTCTTTAAATTGTCATCTCTCTGTAAAAGCATAAGCACAAATGCATAGTGCAATCTTATATAACTAAAGTTCAGAAGGCACATACTCTATATCCTGTTGTTTGGATATATCTGGACCAATTTTGTTACCCTGGGTCACATGTGGCCTTTACTGTATACTCTAAAATCTAGGGCATACAGTAATAGGTCATTTGCAACAAGGGTAACAAAATGGCTAGTTTGTGCAAAATCAGATTTGCTACAGGGAGCAATTACTGTAATATGCATCAGTGCATAAGTGCAGACAATAATGGAACAGACATTTTAGATCTCTTTCTCAGCCTCTATCACTACTTGCATGTGGTGTAATCTGAATGTAGCAAGTCAGATCACAATTATATATATATATAAATTTCAAATCCTCAATTGAGCTTATTAACCTACTAATTAAGTTTTTAACTCTACAGTACATACGTGGACATTCTGTTATGAATCTCCAGCAAACATGACTGTTGTGATCTATACACCTCTATTAAGTGGTCTGGTTTCTTCTGTCTTCAAATCATAAATCTGCTTAAGAAACTCACACTCAATTTGCCGACTGTTGCTACATATTGAGCTGTTTCCTTCCTTGCATTTCTATCCACGTGCAGTCATCAGACACTCCATACCCTAACTAACTGGTCTCATCAATCTGATTACAAGTCCATGCATTCTTCCTTAACGTCACTTACACGTAACTCCATGTTTTCTGTCTTCACATTTAATTTGTCTGCAGCCTTTGACACTGTGGATCACTAGATCCTCATTTCAATTTCCCTTCCCTGGAACTAAGGAGCACAAAGTAAGGTTTATAAATACATGGTTTGCCAAGCTTGGAGTGGAAGAACTCGAGTGGCCAGGACAGAGCCCTGTTGAACTGGAACGCGACTGTACCCCAGGCATCCTCGACCGACATCAATGCCTGACCTTACTAATGCTCTTGTGGCTTAAGTTTCATCACCTCACTACTGGAGTCCCTCAGGGGTCAATGCTTGGTCGACTCATGTTCTCTCTGTATAATAAGTTACTGGGCGGCAGTGATCAAGTCTCATATCACTACTATGTTGATGACAGGCAATTGTACTTCTCTTTACCTCCATCCACTTCAAAAGTCTCTCAGAAGATATCAGCCTGCTTTTCTAAAATGTCTGTCTGAAGGAAGACTGATCTGAAACTCAACTCCCCTCTGCTGAACTTAGCAGTCACCAGATTCTGCACATTTCTTTGTCATAATATCTTCCACTCAGAATGGCCCTGTGCCTCAATTGTTTTTGACCAGTTAACTTTTCCTACCCTTAGTTTGAATAGATCACCTTTTTTATTAATTTATTTATGCACTTATGCTTGAAAGTGTCTCTTCATTTATATTTGAAATAGGTTTTTAAAACCTAGATCACTCCGGCACTTGTACAAACTAGCATTTGATTCTTGTCTATCTTGTTTATATTACCTCTGCTTTTACACAAATAAGGATTATGTGAATTCATATTGTCAGTATGTTTGTATCCACACAGGACATGACAGAACATGACATGCTGGCCTGACGACAACGTAACATGGTGGCATGACATGACATGATATCATGTAACAAATGACATAACACAATAATGTTACATGACCCAACATGCCGTGTTTTATTGACCTGACCTGACATGATATGGCATAAATATCTAACCCCAGATTTTTATTAATGTGAGTATTATTCCCTACCTATAGTGGGCGCCATGCACATGCAGTCATACTGCGTGATGTAGTCAACTTTGTATTCAGAGTTGATTGGGTAGTAGTGCGCAAGCTTCAGCATCTTCTTGAAGGCATCGTAGATGAAGATGAAGCTGATGAGCGAGGAAAAGCCCTCTTCTGTGAAGCGTGTGAAGTATTGCACCAGAAAACTGGCATCTGTGGCCACCAACAGCAGGAGGAGGAACGCTGACCACAGGCCAATCCATAACCGGAACTCCAGGTAGTCAAAGTTGTTATCTCTGCAACATTAGAGGTTGTTTTGTAACACTAAACAGTATTCTTTATGTGACTTCGAGAAGAATTAAAAATTGCGACTATAATAGGTTCCAGAATTCCCTTGAAACACTTTTAATCACTTTTAACTAGCTGACATCACATTGCATATACTAAGCCACTTTAAAATTTACTCTATGATGAAGAGGTAAAAACATACAGATAGATACATTTTAATGTCAGTGTATGAAATTGTGAAACATTCACAATATTTAGCTGCAAAGATCACAAGGACATTACAAGCTGCGTTTTTTTTTTAAGAATATATAAATATAAGTTTTGGTAGCCCCACAGGTAAACAACACTTTCACAAGTATTAGGCTTTTCACAGAACTTTTTTTTTATTTATTCCTCAACAAAAATTTAGCTAAAAAGCTAGTTTACTTAAGCCTAAAGCATATTTGGAATGTACACAATGCACTACCTGTACGGCATGCCATGTTAGCTTCAGCCACACAAAAAAATGTGGTGGAAAAAACAGACTGGAATTTAAAAGGCCTATAGTTGTATAGTGAAATGCCCAAGTGTAAACTTATTTAAAAAAAAAAAATTCAGTAGTAGTTTTTATTTAAAATCCATCCATCCATTATCTATACCGCTTTATCCGTCTGGGTCGCGGGGAAGCTGGAGCCAATCCCAGCATCTT
>JAQQZR010000014.1:9601893-9616620 GCA_030068235.1 Notoglanidium macrostoma
TGTTCACTGAAAAGCATTCCAGGTGACGACTTCATGAAACTGGGTAAGATAATGCCGATTGTATCATCACGGTAAATATTGGCTTCTTTGAAGAATCTAAAATATGAAACATATTTTTTTTTACACTTTTTTGTTTTCCACATAATTCAGTATATGCCATACGTGTTGCTTCATAGTTTTGATGTATTCAGTGATGTTTTACAACGTAGGAAGCAAAAAAAATAAAGAAAACCCTAAGAAAAAGAGTAGGGGTGTCCAAACTTTTGACTGGTAGTGTATATATTCTCATTTACATCTCATTCTTTTCATCATATTAGGCTTTGTTTTTTAAGTCCTCTCGTGCATTTACGTTACATAATAAGGAAGCTGAAAGAAAAAAAAATACATGGGAAAGTACACATTGTCTATCCCTCAATATTTACTGGGAGTGTCTTTTTTCTACTCCATAAATATCTGGCAACCTCATAACTATGAACAACATACAAGTAATTTAAATAATAAGTTAAATTAATGTAAGCAACTGCATAACCAATCTCTAAATACGAGTAACTTTCTCCTAAATATGTACGTTTTGAACTTAAGCTTCTGAAAATCATTATGTATATTATAAAAGCATAGCAATGCTTTCATATTGTACACAGTCTGCTTATACTGTATTTAATATTACAACGCACTCAAACCTCACTCTTTCTCTATTGTGCAATACTGGTGTTTGCACTATACCCCTTATTTCTGACTTTTTAATCCCCCTTTTCTTATCTTCTACGTTTTTATGTTGTTCAGTTGTGTAGGCCTCCGTTGCTGAGACTTGCTTCTTGTTTCTACTCTCATCCAGTGCATCTCATGGTAATGTTGACCCTGTGTTAGCATACATGTGACAAATAAACTGAAGTGAACTGAATCGAACCTGGTCTTCAGACAAACTCTGATCTTGAACTGTATGAGAATATCAGTGGTGTTAAATTAAAGTAATATTTTGTACAATATTCGCCACACCATCAATATTAGTAAGTGAAACCATTTCAACTCGGCTCTTCCAATATGTGCATGAGAAATCAGCCTGGAGTCTTCCTGTCCTTCAGTTCTCTTAATCTCAAAAGACGCTGGCACTTCACAATGGTTGTTTCCTTTCGGGCTGCTATTTTCAGAACTGCTGACCTGAGGGGAACATAATAGAAAAGAGAGGAACATTTCAAAACCTAGAGGCACTTAATAACTCACCGCCCTGTCTTTTTCAGCTCTTCACCGATGGCGTGTCCTCCACCACCGTGGCCTCCGTCATGAGGCGTGTCTCCATTCATCTGTGCGTTGTCCCCTCCGGCATACATGTTCTTCCTGGAAAACAGACACAAGCAGAAAGGAGACACTGAATAGTACAGTCAGTATAAACAGTGTCCCGACTTAGCCGGTGCTTTAACGGCACTAACACATCTCCAGTATTAGTCTGTTTGCTGAGTTTTAACCAGAGCCAAACTGATACTTCTGGTTTTTGCAATCCATGCTGAACAAACTGCATCTTTTGGATGATTTCAAATATGCAAAGTTTACTCCAACTAAATTGAACCTTTGTGTGTTTACATCCTCTGTGCAGTTCTTTTGGGGAAGTGAGAACACCAAAATAACCTTTTCAAAAGCATCCGAGTGAGGTGCTCATGGTCTGATTACAAATGAACAGTTTGATAGCAGCGACAAAGTGATTCAAATCTGTCTTTTTCAACTGAAGGCAGTGAACCAAACATACCGTGCCAAAGCTCAGAGCTGTTGCTCTAAAGAAATGCCATGTGTTTGGGTATTTGGAAGGAGAAAAAACAAAACAATAAATAAATGAATAAATAAATACTAATGCAATGCAGAACAGGTTTGAAAGTAGTGCTTAATATAATCTATAAAAAAAAATCATTTATTTAGTGCTGGCCCTCTCTTCGATTTTTGTGCTTTTTGAAAGTTGTTTTCTTTCCATGGTCTTATTTCTGAGCAATAAATGAAAGTTTTACAAGAATATTTTCAGCCCTGCAGTATAAAACCAAATCAAACAAAATAGCAAACAAACCAAAAGTATTAATTTTGCTCTGATTAAATATGGCAAAAAATGTGATCATGCCCTAAGACTAAGCAAATTCTAAAGAAAGAAGTAATCTCATACAATTGCCACACGTCATATTAGTTTCCATGGTATGAAGATGTTGAAGGTAATTTATTTGATTAGTAACTGTGTACACGTCATATTTTTTGCAAATCAGCGCATTTCCATGTATATGTAGCTCACTGAACAATGCTACAGCTAATATTCACATACCTAATGTCTATTACTAAGATGTAACCTACGCAAAATCCTTTAAAATAAATGACTAGCTGGAAAAGGCATCAGCATGCAGTTACCTGTCCTGCACAGAGATGACAGTTATTTAACGGCGGCCCTGCTCCTCTTTCTCTTTGACTGAATGCTACCGGCTGCTCTACTGTATATGAACGTCACCAACTCCACAGCAACTCCAATGTCAAGCATTAGCCTCTTTGGTAATAAACACATGCAGGAAGGCCTACAAACTTATCCTGGTTTTACTCCTGTGCATTTTTGATAATTATGAAATAGCAGCAGGAAATCTAATAAAATCACAATAATCTGTAAAAAAAAAAAATAAATAAAATACGCATGCAAATCTTAAACAGATCCGGACCTTTTGTCTGAAGATGGGAGGGACTTTGGAGGTTCTATCCTGATGGCAGGGTCCCATTCACCAGGAGGGAGGACGATGACCTCATCCAAGAACTCGTCAATGCCAGCAAGCAGATCTTGTCTGTCCTTGGCTTTGTATGCAATATCATGGAAAACCTTCATAGTGAACATGTTGGTCAGTATCTATAGTCTTCATATCAAAATCAAGCAAAATAAGTGTAAGTGTAAGCTGAATATTTTGCATCTCTCATACCTCATCAGACATAAGAGTGGCAATGGCTCGACCAATTTCATGATACGACTTGGCTTTGCCTTTGGGGCCGAGAAGAATAAAAAGGAACCTGTATGCAAAAATTCACCTTATTGTAATGCACTGAACATCTCAGAATTATTTGGAACGGTAGCGGAAATGAAACTACTTGACACTTTCATAAATACATAAATAAGTATTTACTTAGAACATGAAAGCCCAGACCTGCTCATGGTGACCTGCAAGGTCTTGCTAACTCTAATCGTTATGCAGCAAATCAAATTCTTCATGACCTTACACTTGAGCTTAATCAAGGTCTGTCTCAGTGAGAAGCCAAGGGGTTTTAGATAACGGAATATTTGGTAAGCTCAGATTTGTGAAGTATGGTTTAGGTCATACCTGGTTGGAACTGGAACTTCTGTTAGTGCTCCCAGCATGACGGCCTGCTGCAGCCTCACGAAGGCCACAAAGGGTGCATCCAAGAAGTCCACTTCCCCAACTAGCACATTGGAGGCTTCAGCATCCCTGGGCAACTTCTTCATAAACTTGTTCTTCAGCTGAATGGACAGACAGAGTGGTAATTTAATGAACCCTGCAAATACAGGAAAAAAATATTGGCCAAAATCTTGGACAAAGAGTGCACTCTGTTGTTCTACATGCCAAAGAGAGATATTAACAGTGGTAAATGTGTTCCAGGGAATGGCAACAAGTGTCCATTTATCCAAATGAGGCCGCTGTTAAGCAAGTGCCTTCTCTTAGTTCTGCATTCCATTTCTTTCTTCCCACAAAAACTAATGGTAACATTGCCAATGAAGCGAAATGTTGCCATTCTTACAATGAAATGTTCACAATACTGCTGTGATGCTGAAGGATGACTTCAAAGCTCGCTTTTTTTGCTGACACACAGCCTTTGAACTGGTGCCAAAGTTTAAAATTTACAGGCTAAAGATAATTAGTGCCACAGAACCCCTATCCTGTCCACCCCGGAACACAAAGCGATGTTAGACAACTTCTCTTTAATCATTGGCTCCAAGGTCACCACTGCTCTCGACATTTTTGTGAGCTGCTAATTTAACACTATAACGGCGTAACCTTTTAACCCTTTCTCTACCACTTTCTCTACGCTCACAGAGAGCTGTTAGGAATGCAACCCTTTAGTTGATTATTGTCTAAGGATAAAAATCTATTAACTCCATTGTAATAAAACTCTGATTTGGCTGTCTTGCAAAGATCAAGACGTATATAAATCTAGCACAAGTGCCATAAATGTCAGATTTAGCTGATGTGTCTACTACTGTGTTACTTATTGACAGGACACTTCAGAGGAAAAACTTCACCCTAAAGCACAGAACAACTGTCTGTCTATCTAAGAAAGTTACTATCTGTAATTAAACCAAGGGGCAGCAGAAGTGTGGCAACAGTAGAGCAACATAATATATAGGACAGTCAGATTTACTGTTCACTTTATTTCCTAAAGCCAAAGCACATCCTGGATTATAGAGTGCATTCAACATTTAAAGGGTCGTAACCCAGCACATTATAGTAACTTGAAGAGCAATAAATTACAGATACTGTGCCAAAATAACAGACTCTTGAATAGACGTGTACCTAGTATACATACTTATTTAGAAATAGCACTAACCAGGCTGACAGTAAGATTGCATTCATAAAAAAAGTATGTATGCAGCTAAGAAAACAAACTATCCATACAGATCTCACACAGGCCATAGCCACATCTGCAGGAAATACTTTTCTGACACAATAATGGTGACATCAGGGTGCCTTGGAAAGGAAACTTTTTTATGGAGTTTTTTTACAAAGCAAAACTGCATAAGCACCATACCAACATCACTCTAACAGAGCTTAGAAGAACAACAGAACACCAAAAGGCTGAATATGTGATTTTCGAGGTTTTCAAAACATGGACAAATATAGCATGGGTTTATATATTTGAAACAGGGTATTCGGTGTTAGGACTGCACAAATATTATTAAAATAGCAAACTCCACTAATTTCTCAATGCACATGGATACAAAAAAGGTGCTGATTCTGCAACCTTTGCACTTGGACAACTATTACATAAAACAGAGAGTCACTATTCCTCCTTATTCGATGGACGATGACCATGGTGACCCAAGTGCACTGTGTCTACAGGAGGAAAAAAGGAGAAACAACATCGGAAAGCTAAGCCATGAGGGAATCTTAAACATAACCAAATGCTTGTTTGCTGTGAAAATGAACAGATGTGCCCAGTTTGGCTAAACAAGTATTTATTGTTATGCACTGTATAATAAATTCTTAGTTGCAAATAAACTGAGCGACAAAATAAATGAAATGAATATGTATATATCATGTCATCAAGACCAATGTGCACCAATACAAGGCATATGAGTCATTATTATCAAAAGAAGAGAAACATTGCCCTGAATAATTATTTACCCAGATGTTTATGTTGCTAGTACATAGTGCTGAGGCTCACCTTTAAACATACACAGGACATTCTGCACTCACGGTATCCTTACATGATTACAGTTTTGTACTAAATAGCAAGTCATTTCCAAGTATGTACCAATTCAGCAATTCAAAATGCAGGCTAGGCATAATTCACAAATATCCACTAGGAGAATTTAGCTACCGTTTTCTGCTACTGTAAGTAATGGTAAAAATTTTCATAAATATACATATTGTTCCTTATAAAATGTGTCAAAGAACTGACTGAAATTCATGATCTCAATTCTATATTCATATTCATATATATATGGTATTTACCCCTATCTATTATTTGTACAGTATTTACACCTGTACACAACACTCTGACACTCAACACTGCCAGACATAAGGTTGAAAAATTTGGGCTTACAATAAATTAAGGCTTAATATTGTGTTCCTAATCAGCGTTATCAAGATCAAACCCTAAATCTAGACAGTGACAAGATAAATATAAATTCACACACCTTTCTTCGTTCAGTTACTTATCATGTATTTTCTGATAGAGTATTTAAAAAAAACCACTTGCTTGAAAGTTATATAACATGTTTATTCAATCTTACACTACATTTACATTAAATCGAAAAAGTTAAGAAATTTTACCACTGTGTTGTTATTCATTTAAAAGGGTTAGTAGCATATCTATTGCGTAGGTAAACAAAGCATGTGGGTTAAGCCAATTCAAAACTGCTTATGAAAACGGAACTGTCATTAAATTGGCAGCCATCACCACTTAAAGCCAGCACTGAACTGAGCACTAAACTAACCCACACTAGTCAGGTGACAGGAAAACTCTCCAGCATTCTGCCCCACCCATTTCTACCATTGCTAATTTATTAATGTGTGCTGTTCCACATCACAGAACCTTAAACTGATATTCCCCCGGCTAGCAGCCGAGCATTTCCTGTTAAGACGGCAGATGAGTTTGCCCTTATCTTCTGGGAAAATGTTTTTTGGTTTCTCACTTTCTCTATGACCCAACAGTGCATGGTTAAATGTAAGTGATAAATTATACTGTCCATCTAAAGTTTTTAAAAGCATGAAATTTCTTGTTATTGGTAAGAATCTGGCAATACGATACGCATCACACGATTGCGATATATATTGCGATACTGTAAGCAATGCCGTATCTTGCGATTTGTTTTAAATCTAATTTTATTAAAACTGCCATAGTATTAAAGAAACACACCACCATATGCATAAAATCTGTGCAAAAAAACATTTCCTTTTTTACTAGCATCACTAACATCATAGCACTACTTTTTGAGCAATCTGAGCAAAGGAATTAACATTTGCCAATATCAAAAATTATATGAAAGTACGCTGCAGAAGCTGATTTAACATTGGATTAATGTGGCAACATTAGTCAGCTAGGTTTGCTAATGCTAGTGTTGGCGGTTATTCTACTTTCTTTCTGAGTTCACGGTGCTACTTTGGAGTGGAAGAGTCAACATGATGAGACAGAATGATAGTTTATAGTTGCCATAATGTACAAGGAACTAACTTTTTTCGGCTTTTGTACATTGTTTTATTAGTAGATCAAAAACCTTTGTTTGGCGATTTATGTTGGAATCACGTGTACATATGTGGAGAGAGATGGACAAATGGGACAGATCACGTCCAGACTGCAAAGTGAAGATGTACTTTAGACTTTGAAGTACCAACGGGGTGACTTCAAGTGTTGTATAAAGCAATTTCATAGCATACTCACCCATGGCCATCATTCATCATAACGTTGCTGATGTGTAAGCAGTTTTACATTTTAATTGAATCATGAAAACATGTGGGAAGGAGAAATTAGGAAATGGTTCATACCTGATCCTTTTCTGGTTTATCAGATATATCATTCATGCTGCTTGATTTCAGGTTTTGATGTGCAGTGGCAGGACTACCTGAGGAAAATGATCAGCCCTGATATGGTTAGCTCAGCAATTTCAGCTCACAAAACAATAAGAAAGAGTTCAGCACAAACAGACACAGTGACCCATGCCCCTCTGCATGCATAGCTGAAGAAATGCCAAGCTCGAGAGCAAAGGCATGCCATGTCTGTCATGGACATTCAAATGAAATGAAATAAGGAACACCTCATAAGCTGGACATTTCAACTCCAAACAGCCAAACTGCCTCCTTTACAGCTAAATACAGATGTGCAAGTTAACAGCCGTTACTTTACTTATAGTAAGAAATGACACAATGTTCCACACGCTCTCCTCAAAACGTGAATCCTCCCACCATACATTGGTCTTCAGGTTATCTTAAGATTTAATTCAATGTTTTGAATATTGGGGTTACTTACTGGTCAGGTGGACTGTACTGCAGATTAACCATTAAGCTATATGAACCCAAGATTAGTCTGCTATTCTGAGGGAACAAAACAGTCGGAAAAAACAACAGTAGTCCCGATACAACTGTGGGAATATTTACTCAGTTAACAATGACTAATAATAAAAGTACTTAAAAAAAAAAAAACCACAACACTGGCATGGGTGGCAGTTTGATGCAGAAAAAAAAACAAAACCTGACTTTGCAGGTAATTAAAAAATAGTCACTAGGATGAAAATGTGTTTATTCGATACAAGGGCAGATCTTTGCACTTTAATTTCCCAATCCAATACTACTGATAAACGCTGATCGAAATCTATGTTTGTAATAAGATGAGGCGATGGAAAATTCTGTTACTGAATGACTGAGCTGAAGATCAAAGACCGAACTGCAATATGACCTCCTGTTATACAACAGACTATTGGAGGAGATAATTATGATATCAACAGACAACAAAGCCTCATTTTATAGCAACTTGGCAGGAAAATTTTACGCCACAAGAACAAAGGGGTTGGGTGGCAGGACGCAAATGGCACAAACAAATCAGGAAGGCCAAATTTTAGTAGACAAACAGATGAGTTATTAAACACTCACATCACTCCACAATGTAGTAAAGCATCCATGCAATGGTACAGACTCTACATGACATGTAATCTAATGGCGGATCCTAGAACAATCACTAAACTTACTAAGCCATCCTGAGTTCGAACTTCCCGACTCTCTCAGATCTTCCTGGGAGGCGTGAGCTGTTAGACAAGGCACTGAGTTCTCAAATGAACTACGAGCTTTGAGCGGCAGGGAGCAGGGAGAAAGAATTGAAGCAAGGTGAAGAAAGGCACTGCGAAAAGCCAAAGGTGTGGTGTTGAGAGTAAGTTTTGGTGAAAGAATGTGACAACGTTGAGATACATCTTGTGCAACACCTGAGGAAGTAGCTTGTTTATTGGGTTAATCTTCATTTGAGCTTTTAATATTTACAGGTGAAGGTTCAAACAGTGTTTGGGGCAATATTACACATAAAGTATTTAGTCTACAATATACAAGTGAGTAAGAAATTAAAGGAAAAAAACAACATGAAGTGACTTAGGCAGGTGCTGAGCCACCATAAGCCAACAGAGGAGCTTGGCTTCAAGTCTCTTGAACTGTATTAGATCAATGAACACCACACTTCCTAAAGATATATTGACTTAGTTGGTGTTTTGATGATTGTTGTAGAGAGTGCTGACATGTTACTCCAAAATCTGCCATAGCCATTAGGTTGGGTTGAGATCTGGTGCCTGTGAAGGCCATAGCATCTAATTTACATCATTTTCAGGGTCATCCTGGAAGAGATCCCTTATATCATCATAGGCTAAAGCTGATAAGTCAGAAGAACTTTGCATGGATTTGCAGTTACACTTCCCTGTAAGGGGAAAAGTGGACCCAAACCATACCAACAAAATGTCATCACAGCACCACAGAGCCGCCTTTTTTTCCCTTTAATTTTTCACCCATCTGTATATGCCTTATTACAGGTCAGCTTTCATGAGTAGAGACCTTCCAAAATAGGAAAGATCAACGCAAGTCAATATATAAGCCAACTAATACATTAATAAAATTTTATTTTACACAGCACTAAAGGAAATGTTTCCTAGGGATGAGTACTTTGCCCAGGTCATTGCCTTAATGACAATGATTAGTGTTACTAATCTAAAGCTAATATCTGACTGAGATTAACCCATACATAACAAGTTACACTCTCAACAACGTTATAAAACCTCTTATCGATTACAGCATGTAAAACATTAATACACATAGAGAGAAAATTTCATTAAAGGGACACTCCAGACTTATTTCATCTAACGTGTAGTGTACATGAAATTTCCCTTAACAATTATTTCAGCATGGAATATTTTTAGAATAAAAAAAAAAAAGATTTTCTCACCTATAATGGATAACTAGGGGCAGTTAACTTCTGTCATTAAACATTAAAAATAACACAAGTTCAAAAATACAGTTGTTACAATCTAGCAAGGAAGGTCTTAGGATGAAAAACACAAGAGAATGCCTTCCTAAAGCTGCGTTTGTGTAGTTTTAGCCAGCCTTCAAACAATGGAGCAATACTTAATAATTCTGGTTCATAAAATATAACCACATATTCTTCACTCTGAAAAAGTAATCAAATCTCTGTATATTAAAAAAAAAATTATACCCATATAGAAATCTTTGAACAAAGTCTACATAAACATGTAAACATGGTTCAAGTAAACCTTTACTGAAATTGCAACAACTGCCCTTAGATTTCCGTTATACATGAATTTCAAGCAAGCAGGTTTTTCTGTTCCTTTTCTCATGAAAGCAAAATCTGTAGAGATTCTTGTCTGTGGTATTCATCCATACACTATAGAAGGAGTGGATTGAAAACTGCTGGAGTATCCCTTTAAACACTACTAAAACAGGACAGAGTGAGTAGTTCCTATAATGTATTAATGATATTGTTCAACTGAGCAACAATCAAAATGTAAGGAGGGACGATTTAAGTTTAGTCGCAGGTCTCAGATAGGCTAATTAGAAATGCTAAGCCTGCTTCACACAGTGTTTAGATAAGCCTTAATTCTGCCAATTATATTCAAATAATATTAAAATGTTATTAAAATGACATTAGAATGGTTAAATAAATAAATGACAGCATAAAATATTGTTTCATTTAGGGTGATTAGTGAATTAATGTTGCACCCTGGGATAATAAGGCTTAGTTGTGCTATCTAAAGGATTTAAATAATTAAATACAGCGTTTTATGAAATATTCTGAAAGTAGCCTGCGGTTCACACAGTGTGTCTATAGATTAGTCATCATAATGTCTGCTTACTGTGTGTTTTCATATAAGAAACTTTTGTCCATTCAATTTTATCAGTTAAATCAGATCTAATAATTCATAATTTTGTTTTACTTCATGAGGAAAAATTGTCTTATGAGTGTAAAGAAGGAAAAGAAAACGCATAAAAAAGTAGGAAAGGTGGAATAAAGATAAAAAAAAAAACTGCACCAAACTGGCACCTGTATTACCATTATCCGTGTTGGAAAACATCCTACTTGCACTGGAGACCGTCTTGCCAATGTCGGCTAGGGAGCGCAGGTTGGATTTCTTGGTTTGGTGACGATGCTTCCTCAGCAAGGTATAGGTGACTTTGTCCTTCAGATCTGCCTTCAAAAGGCCGGTATCAATCTGATTGTCCGTAATCATCTCTGAAAACGAAACAGTGAAAGAGAATACAGTTTGCTTCATTTATTTCAATTCATATTCAGATCATATGAAGAGGTAATCTGAGCAGAAGCAGCTTTACAAAAGAAATTCTAAGAAGCCTTACAAAAGAAATTATTTGATACGGTGCCTTACATATCTGAAATCAAGCGCAGGCAAGTCTCTTTTATTACATTAGGCGGTTTTACAATTAACTATGAAGCTAGTACTGTGAGATTGTGAATGCTTCTGTCTTTTAGTTATAATAATAATAATAATAACAATAATAATAACAGTACAAATAAATGCAAATATGAAATTCACTGCATTCTACTTTAATCCATGAAAAACAGTCATAATGAATTTCTGGCTTGGGCATTAGATTATCTGGTATTTCTATTTTTATTAAGAGGGTCAGAGGCCTGGACACAAGGCTACAGCCCTCAGGGCTTTTTTTATGAATTGCCCATCTAAAATGTCTAAAATCCAATTAAAAAAAAGAAGACTATAGATTCAACCAAGCTCAGCTTATCTGTATTCAAAGGCTCTAATGCTAATTAATTAAAGGGCCAAGTCTGTTATCTCCATGAAGCCAATACTGATATAAATAATTTTAATTAAAAGATTCCTCTCACTAATCAAATAACTGATAATAGAACAACAGCAAACTTTTACAAGTTTCGTATTATTTATTGTTCCTTCATTTTTCAGGGACTGACTATTTTAAGGTAAATGTACATAAACACGCCACAGCATGTTTCTTTTGACATGGTAGTTATTATGCATCTAGCTTAAATCCAAAGACAAAAAAAAAAAGAACTACCAGCAAATAGATGGTAGACACATTTAAAGTAAAAGGAAAATTGTGTAAATTTGATTTATGAAAACTTTGCCCAGGCAGGGGGTTCTGCACAAAATGGAACTTCTGCTTAAACAAGGGCTTCTGTCCTACATAGACATACTTTGCACAATCAGAGGCTCTGCCCAACCTGGGGCTTTGCTCAACCAGGAGCTTTTGTCCAACATGGGTCTTTATCTAACAAGGGGATTCTCCCAGACTTGAGGATTTGCCCCACCAGGAGCTTCTGCTCAAAATGAGATTTTGTCCAACCATGGACTCCTGTTTCACATGGGGTCCCTTCCCACCCAGGGGTTTCATCCCAACATGGGGCTTCTGCTCAACATTTGGCTTCTATCCAATATAAGTCTCTTGCCAAAGCCCGCCATGGGAGCGTTGGTTTGCAGGACTGTCACTGGACCCCAATTGAATCTTACATTAAAAAAAAGGGGAAGGTAGCACGTGATAAACTTCTCCCTTCCTGGTTGGTAGCTGTTGTGTGATAGGAGAGACCTTACTGGAGGGTGGCAATAGGCCAAAAATAATTTAAGGCCGTCATATTTACTTATACTTTTCCAGTGGCTCCTTCTGGAAACATTGGACATGTCCTATAGACATTCAGATTCCTGAGAAAAATAGTCACTAAAAAGGCTTTACTCACCCACAACCTGAGGCAGAGTGGAAGCTTCCAGATCCAGCATGATGGTGCCCTTTTCTATACAGGTTCTGAGCTCAAACAGACTGTGCAAGGAGAGCGTCGCCACATGAGGTTTACTCCAGCGCTCTCCGCCCTTTTCCACCTTTTCTTCAAACTTGATCCATCTGATAAGATGCAGGAGCATGGAAGTCAAACACTGAACTGCTCACCCCAAAACTCCACATTTGAAGCTCCCCACTCCCCTCCTCAATAAAGCTACAGATCTGACATCTGACAGTTGATGCTGAGTTGAAACAGAATTCTTTACAACAGTAATGAAAAAACAATGAACTTGACTGACTTCAAGCTACAGCTTTGCAAATGTTAACAATGTCGGGGCTACTATCTATTTTATACTATACTTTTTAACCCCATTTACATTTTACACCATTACACCATTGCCCTTGCCATTATAATCCCCATAACTCTACAAACACAGCATCACTAATCTTATTATAAATATCCTAAACTATTATTCACACCCAAAAAATTCCAAAGCAATTTAAAATCATTCCAGAAGTGCTCACTCTCCTCATGTTGGGTAAATCACTACTGTTATACCTTTCAAAACTTGTTTAATTCAAATGAAAGGTCTAAGTACTACTTTACGTTTTGTGGCTCTACACAGGTCTTTGTGAATATCCTAAATTACAGGTGCTATGTTCAAGCTAAATACCTGTTACATATAAACCTGGCAGTCCAGTAAACAAAACAAAAGTTGCATCTTCAAGCAAGATGTAAGCCTGTGAACATGCCAACTCCATAGTTCTTGTGCACTGCATAGGCCAGTTAGGTGCTTTTCTAGGCTGGTTTGTATCTCACATTCTAAACAGTATTTTGCTTAAATGAAATTGCAAACACTGCATATTCAAACAGATAGAAACCAATCAGATAGTGTTTGACATGTATTAATACCATACACTCCAAAAAGCCTATGTCTACTAAGGCACTTTACATTTTTTTAAACAAATTGTATCCTAGATGATTATTTTATGCCTTCTTTATATGTGTGACAGCATAACAGCACTTCCAAACATATTATATACTGTATATATACAGGCTTGAAGGAAGACCTGGGGACATTTTTAGAATCTTCAACTATCCAGTTTCTGTGAGCCTGTGCCCACTATAGTCTCAGATTCCTGCTTTTGGCTGACAGGACATGAAACAGGTTTAGTCTTCTGCTGTTGTAGCCCATCCAGCATGTAGGTTCAACATGATGTGTGCTCTGAGATGCTTTTCTGCTCACCAGGGTTATAAAGAGTGGATAATTCAGTTACTGATGTCTTCCTACCAGCTCAAACCAGTCTGGATATTCTCCTCTGACCTGTTTCATCAACATGCCAATTCTGCCTGCTGAACTACTGTTTGATTGATGTTTATGTGTTTTCGCACCACTGTGTATAGACTTTATAGATTGTTGTATGTGAAAATCCCAAGAAATCAGCAGTTCTCCAAACTAGCCCATCTGGCACCAAACCACACCACATTCAAAGTCACTCAGAACACATTTCCCCCATTCTGATGTTTGACATGAACATTAACTGAAGCTCTTGATCTTTATCTATGATTTTATGCATTGTGCCGCTGCCACATGATTGGCTGACTGGATAATTGCATGAATGAGCAGGTGTACAGGTGTCCCTAATCCCAAATCTGTCAAATGATTTTATTATTCCTTTATTAGTTACCATAATATTACATGATCTTTTAATTAACACAATTATTATTGTGTATAAGTGCTACAATTTGAATGAAATACAAGGTGCCATAAAATCTCGGAAAATTAGGTGGGAACTAGATCTTCATATCTGTATATATATACGCAGTACAGCAAAATTCTCAGAGTTTTCCAGTGTTATACAAAAGTATAAAAATATGGTTTGACACTAAAGGAATCAATTGCATAAGAGAGTTGGTGTCGTTGAGAAGTCCTATTGAGTTTTGAAACCGCTCTCTGGTGTTAAGTAGGGTAAATTTGCATGGAGTTATTTCAACTCTGCATCTCAGTTGTATTATTATCACTTTAGAAACAGTTAAATTAACACTGTAAAGACTGCGATCAAATAATTACATGCATAGTGTTAAAATAAACTCTCAGAGTTAATTTAACACTATAGACTTTGCTGTGTAGGCACTATATCAACTAGGTGAGAACCAGAGCTTCAGATCGTATATGTACTGTGTGTGTGTGTGTGTGTGTGTGTGTGTGTGTGTGTGTGTGTGTGTGTGTGTGTG
>JAQQZR010000014.1:9639507-9660711 GCA_030068235.1 Notoglanidium macrostoma
AGACCATGGTTGTTGTTCAATAATAAAATTATTCCTCAAAAATACAACTTGCCTAATAATTCTGCACTCCCTGTAGTCACATCCATCTGTCAGCAAATTTCCAGTTCATGTGACAAATGTCCTTCCTTGACATATCTGTATTAATTAAATATCTCCAGCTGAAACTGTTTAAGTTCTCTTGATAGATGTAATAGAGAGAATTTGAGAACGTAACTGTGTTCGCCTGATCATTTCTACCGCAAAAGGGCTAGCAAATAGGCAACACGGGCTGCAAATCTGACAACAAGGCAGAGGCATTCTGGCTTCATTTCTATAGAATGGAAGTGAACGGGACATGCCGTTCACTTCCATTTATTCTCCATGCATTCTTCATATAGTCGATGGTTTACACTGAATGGTGTGAAAAACAAAAAACATCCAGTGAACAACAGTTCTGTAGGTAGAAATGCCTTTAGACAGCTTGTCAGAAAAACTATGCTAACTCAAATAAATCAAAATCTATGTCTATATCCTGATATCTGTAAAGCTGCTTTGTGACAACATCCATTGTTAAAAGCGGTATATAACTTTGATTGAATTTGATCAAATTGAATTGAATTGAATTGAGTTTAAAATAACCATTCTTCATAATCGTGGTGAGCAGCAAAGCATCTCTGAATGCACAAGACAACAAACCTTGAAGTGGATGGGCTACAACAACAGAAGACCACATTGGGTTCCATGTTCACAAAAATTGTCCAGTTAGAGGCTGGAAAGACATCACCTAGTCTTTTTCCAATCTTCAAATTTCTAACATTATATTACATTTTTGCCACATCTCATCTCTATCCCAAAGCACAAAATTTCAACAGTCTAACAATATTTAGAAAATATTCATGGTTTTTAACTTCAGCTCCATTTTAATTTCATTTTGATAAAAAAAAAAAAAAAAAAGCTAAATTACATTTTTTCATCCATTTATGCATCTTCAGTATCTGCTTTAACCTAGCCAGGATTGTGGTGGACCGAAGCCTATCTGGGGGAACACTGGGAGTGAGAACGCTCCCTGGATAGCAAGCCAGTCAACTAAAGGTCACCAAGTACAAACATTCACACCCTCATTCACACCTAGGGGGAATTTAGCACAACCAATTCACATGCCAGCATGCTTTTGGGAAGAGGGAGGCAACCGGAGAACCAGGAGAACATGCCCAGAAACTCCACGCATATGTATATAGTCCTAAGAAAAGCACAGAGCATTGACCCTTACTATTTGTAAATTTGTTATTCATGTCGTAAATGCTAATTAACATGTCATCATTTCCTGCTAATTATACTGAATGTAGTGCATTCCTTTAGCATGGCTGTTAAAGTATAACACAGGAACTCATACTGGAGTATGTTTAAGAGCTAAGTGAAATAGGAAGTGTCCACCAAAAGTGATTTACTTCCACAACCTGGGAACACTCAGTATCCACTGGCGAAAGGAAGCAGGGAGGGATTGTATGAGAGTTCAGTCAGAGGTGAAAGGAAATATCACAGCCGTAAAAATGCAAGCGTAGTGAAGGGAAGAAACTTGGATATCCATGCTGATCTCAGCAGACAATATTACAGCAATCTGTACTCATATGATAATGTCCTTAGGGACCTAATTTGTTTCAAATGAAAATAAATTTGGCCTAAAATGTCAAGACAACCTTGTGTGCACTGACACCATCAATTAAGAGTTTTCTTAACAGAAGGTCATCAGTTAGATTAGCTATCAAGACTCAATGACATCTCAATAGTGTTGCCACAGTGTAGCCTCGGTGGCTGATAACGCACTGTAAACATCAGCAGATATGGCTGTAAACAACATTTCCATCGAATGCTATTGCTAACAGCTAAACTAGCCTATTAGCTAGTCTAAAGTTATGACACGGTGTGTAGTGGCAACTCTCCTTTCTCTTTCTGACACAGTAACAGTGGCGATGTCCACATGACACTACTGCTTTTTTACATTTTTCTGTAGATACCTTGATTGATATATGTGTTTGTAAATGAACTGTATAAGTGCACAGTTACAAAACTTTCATTCAGTATGGCTTACAGCATATGACTCATCTATGAAACGATTTGTGAATAGAAATAAAAATGAATACAAGTGGAAAGCGAAGACTGTTTGCTCTGATGGTCAGCTAACGGCTTGTCGGCAAGAAGGGGACAAATGACCAGAAGACAGATCTCGCTAAAAAACGAGAGACGTCCTACACCGACATCTAGCCAATGGTGACATTCCAAGCACACAAAATGATATGTTTCAGAAATATATATCCGCTCTGAGTCCACATTAAAAAGTGCCGTTGGTTCACACAGCTTTGAAAACAATTTCACCTGAGCTTACAGTGAAATACTGTAAGGCTCTCTTTCGGATACTTCTTAAAATGAATTCCATTTACTACCTTTGTACCTACCACTAGCATCTGGAATATATCTCTCACCCCAAACAAAAGATGATTGAATGGGATTGAATTCTGATTGTAAACAAAAAAATGATTCTGTTAATTTGTTCATTAAGTAAATTAAATAACTTGCTTCCCCTATCCCCTTATTCCCCTACTAATCAGATAATCCTCCAAACATTGGGTGCAACACTATGCTCGGGCAACAAAAAGAAAAGCTCAGAACATTCATTCTTACTGACATTTTCATTTCTCTGCCCATTAATTATAGAGCTGTAAAAAAGCTGCAGATTCTGAGTTTTAACCAAAATTCTACATTACATTAGAAGACAGTTAGTGAAGAAAGCACAATAATGTGTGATTTCTGTTAAAAAAAAAAACTTAAGTCTGGGCCAATGATCAAGTACCCAAGTACCCTTTTATATTGAATTTGAACATTTAAAAAAAATAAATAAGAAATGAACATATGTCAATACTGGCTGAGTTGAGCAGGTACAACAGATTTCATTCCCCCAAGTAAAAGCCTAGATAATGATCAGTAATGATCAATTATTTTTTTAATTTTCAGATTCTGTACTCAATTACAATGTTTAAGAATGAAAACAAACATCATTATACGACATGGAGATAAGATATAGTTGAAAAAAATCATGCTCGAGATCTTACCTTCAGCTTCCTCCTCATCACACACATGTTTGAGAAAGGACGCCCCTCTGTCCAACACGGCCTCGTCCTCCATCCTGTAATAGTAGAAGAGGAAGAAGGATTGCTCACATTTTTCTTCTAGGGAGAGCATCGAGCCATAGCTCCTCGGCTGGTTTACCTGCAACATGTTACTGCTAAGGCCAGCCATGTTCCCGGGTTAGCAGCTAGAACTAACAATAGCGGCAATTCTAGCTTTGGACCTGGATCTAGGTGAAGAGGAGCTAGCAGGAGGAAGGTACTGGTAAGAGTAATCCATTCAATGGGGGCAGGCTGAGAGTCCCTGTCAGATGCTAATTGACTCTGATGAGCCGCAAGGTTCCACGTGGTTAGAAAACACTCTAAGCATATAGGGAAGCTTAGACTCACATGTTGCATAGAGGGAAACTTCCTCTGACCTAAATAAGCACGCACATCCTAACACACACCAAGTCCACAGACAGGTGGGTCGGCACATGACTAGCGTGCAATCATCTGCTCTATGAGGATTAGGTGAGCTTGTTTTGGGGGTATAATATAGAGCTCTAAAGTAAAGTCATTTCCTGTTTCAGGGTTTCTTATTATATGTATAGCAGACATGTAATATGTGTAATTTACTAAATAATATCTCATTCAATTAAAATGAAGGAAGTTAAACAAAGAACGAAAACCTATGTGGTTTGTCTTGGTAAGAGGAAGTTGGTGTGGATTATTTTCCTAACAGCAAGGCCCAATGTGTGCTATTCCTCTTGCACCACAGTGCTTTGCCAATGATCGCAATTTCGAATATATTAATGAACTAGATGTCACGCTTTAGAACTGTTTGTAACTACATTTAATGTTATGGAATAAAATAGTCTTATAGGAATGTATTAAAACAAGCAGATTGTAATACGGATGTCATTTACATCATAGCTGGAGCTACTGCCAGAGTCTGCTGTTAAAGAAAATTAATCCGTATCTTATGAATCAAGAATACAAGAGTGTTGGACAAACATTTATAACATACAAGGATATTTGATCACCTCTTAACCCTTCAAACACACACACTTGCATTCCTTGCTCATATAACATATCCTTCCATATACCTTTACTTTGGTTAGTGAACAATACACTAATGGTAAATATCACAAAAATAAAAATAACATTAACTTTTCACATTTTTCTGTAAGAATTGACATATTTGGACTCTCACTCTTATAGCTGAGAAAGAAGTCCTATAGTAATGAAGTTCAGTAAACCCCAGACAACTCCAAACCTAATCACTTGGCTCATTTAAACCACTTGAAGAACGTTCACTCAACGATGTGCTCAGGTCCTCAAATAGTCCAAACATGATTCCTGAAAAGTGCTTATGAGGCCATTTACAGATCCCTATTTAAGATCAACTGTTCAATCTGCATAAACATCTGCATATAAATGTCCTTGCATTAGATCAGGTTGCAAGGCAGATATAGGCAGGAGTGAAGCCATTCACCTAAACTGCTAAAGCCCAATGGTTTACTGCTTCCTTGTAGGATATGACACATGAAATTGTGAAACTATCTTAAGTGAAAGATAAAAGGAGTCCAAAGACCAAAAAACATAGTCATGACAAGAATTGAGTGGTAAACAAACACAATAGTTGGCGCATTTAAAGTGAGATTTGCAACACTCTTTTACTATGTACATATGAATAGATGTGTTTCAGTGTCACTTTCATAACTTATTTTGGAGAAGAAGATGAAAAGTGTTGCAATGCAATTCTATTTACAGATACAGTGAGATTTCATTGCAGCAATCGCTACTGTGAACTATTATATATACACAATATATTTCAGATTGCTGCCTTGTGTGTTATTATATCCAAATCTTTCAACAAAATATCACATTTGTGAAGAAATGGGTTAATCCTATTCGTATGTTTTATAAAAAAAATATCATACAGATATTAGGTTTGTTTTTTGGAATTATAAACTTCTACTGTATATTAACATATAATCAAAATTCCTCATGCTTAACTGTTTGGCCAAACCCCGTAAAGTCACCTTATATTTATAGTAAAACTTCAACCACAACAAATTATTTCTAAATTATTGAGCTTCAAAACATAACGGCATAATATAAAAAAAAATTATGAAGACTAGAGCACTTTTTAGTGTACATAGGACATTTGTTCACTTCCAATCGCTAGCTGTTTAACTTACAATAGACATCAGGCTTCAACAGAGTGAACGAGTTAGCTATGTTACCTAGTTAGCTAGCTACATATGTTGCCAATTAGGTTGTTATGCTTAGCAAAATTGATCAGAATCTTTACATAAACAGAGGACTGTTATTTAAAACAGCTTATTACTGAGTTCTTCATTTTAAAACACATTATTCAGTAACAAGTATGAATTATTCAGTAACTACAAAGTAATAGAATAGACATAGTTACAAGTGTAAGGAATGTAACTCTGGACCCAATGACAGGCCCTGGGAGTTTAAACTTTCTCTGGAAGGTATTTTTTCAGCCAGAGTACCAGGCTTGTTCGCAAGCCTTGCTAATACTCTCGTCTCAAAATAACTGGCCTGCCTTCTCCAAGCATGGTTGCGTCAGGATACATAGATGTAATATTTGTCTATTTAAAGGTACAGTCAGCAATTCTACTCCAATACACTTTTTGGCAGATTCTACGAAAATCTCCTCACAGTCCGCTAGCTGTCCATTCTGTGTGTGTACTGAAATAAAATCCAGTTTTCTTTCACAGCCCTGGTTCCATAAATAGCAAACAAACCTAGAGGCTCAGACCGAGCCACACAACATTATTCCAGCCAATCAGCTTGCTCACTGCGCAGGGGAGAGAGGACGAGGAGGGGAGATGGGAGAAAAGGGCCAGTTGGAGCAAGAGGGATGGTAAACTCCACAACATAATCACATTTTCAAGAAGGAGAGATGGCTGAGAAACAACAAAGAGGAGGAGCTCAGAAAAACAAAAACTAAAAAAAGAAGTGCTATGATCGGGCGAGGGCGAAGAGACAATTTAACATCGATGAGACTTTCTAATCGTGTTGAAAGGCATGAAGATGGATGTGAAGGTTGCTCTGTTCCTGCTTGACAGGTGGGTAACAATAATTTTGATGTGTTTCACAGAACCAATAGTGTAGTATTGTTTTGTCCCATTTTCTAATGTATGTGATAGCTAATCCCAACTGGTTAGCTAGCAAGAAAGTACCTATGTCACATTTGTGTGTCAGGTAACATGACTTCAGCTAATTTTCTAGTCCGCCAAGATGTGCCGTTGTCGTGATGCTAGCTATAACAGCAGGACAGTTGTATTGCATCTCTGTCTGGTGCTGGCGTGCTGGCTCTGGGAAACCGCCTCGTCCTCTCTTCTTGTTAGCTTTGCGGCGGCAGTTTGCTAACCCACAGACTAGCTAATGTTAGTTACATTGATGAATAATTCCAAATGCTAAGCTATGCTAGGTAATGTTAACTTGCTTGTTAGATTAGCTACAAACCTACAGTCCTCTCTATGGTTACCACAGCTTTGTAAAAACAATCTAAACGACTATCTCTCGCTGGTTTTTACTCCGTTGTGTTTTGGATGGTGTGTTTGTGTGCTTGCATGGCGTTCATTTAATGACAATTTATATTATAACGTTTGTTTTGTTTCAGGTATGAGAAAGAGAATCCACTTCCACGCCGTATAAGCCTGGAGCATCTAGACCATCACGACCACCCATGTCAAACGTTAGCTCTCAAGCTTTGTCCAAAAATGTTCTGATTAGATATTTGGCTTTTGAGTCCTCTTTTTGTGACTGTTTTAACCTTGTAATCTGTTCAAAATAACAGATTTGTAACATGGTCTTTAGATGCTCTGGATTCTGCCATATTTCTCTTCTGGTCAGCTAGCCCAGTTGTTACTGTCGCTTGTCTTCGCAATGCATATCCATGAATTTTGAGGGGGCGGAGCTTCTGAAGAAGCACTGAAGGGAGGGGTGTATTTATTTGGCTGTTGAGTTGTCTTTCTCCAGAATTGTGGACTCCACCTTTAAGTGCGCATCTAAGTGAGTAACAAGTAAGTGCCCATAGTGCTGTGTAAAAATTATGTTTAGCCAAGTTCTTCTAAGAAACTGATATAAAAAATACATTTTATTGTACAACCAAACTATGAGTAACAACCGGGTTGGTCAGTGTTGTAAAAGTACTGCCAATACCCAGTATATACCTGCATATAAAATTCTATGAATCCATCTTTTGATGTCAGTGTTGAGATATTGATATATCCTTATAGTGTTAGACTGATTCAACATGGGCCTATTAAACATTTTAGCATAGTTTGATTCCTTCTTCATAAGCAAATCATGCTTTTTAAAAAATGACATTATCTGGTAACCTAAACTCTGATCCCATGTTTGCAATAGCATAAGCACAAATTAAAATAATCACCCCAGCCAGGAAGGATGTATGTGGTTGATCTGACAGCAGTGCTTGGGCCCCTGAGACACGCATGTCTTATCTCTTCCAGACGCATAAGCCAAACTCGTAGAATGCGTTTACTCCTCAAAGACAGCAAAACAAATTTGTCCACGTGGCCCCATCAACGAGATCATCGCATCATCATTTCCTCACTGACGTTCATCCAAAGTAACCAAATGCTCTGGAAGTCTTTGGTTGCCTTGAAATTTTAACTCACTAGTAAAGAACCAGTAAGCTTCTTTAAAAAATGAGATATGAGACAAATAAATGACTAAAACTGTCAAAAACAATGGGGACATTTTCTTACAGCTGCAATAACATTGAATTGTATAGCACATAAAGGTATGATACAGAGCAATGTCTCTTCTAAACCAGGCATTACTTCCATTACATAATATTAACTTAGCTAATAATTACATATTAACTCCAATAATGTTATATAACATTTAATCCCTGACTGAAACTCCTAGATCATCATAAAGAGCATTATACATAAATAGTATCTAGTTATGCAAGCAAGGAATGTCAGTCTGGAACTACTTTCTTTCCCTCATACTTCTGTAAGTACTGAAGGTAAGAAGAGAAGGAAGGGGACGAGACAGACAGACAGACAGACAGACAGACAGACAGAGAGCGAGAGAGAGTCTTAACCACAAAGCGTGGGTAAGCCACATGCATACACACTTCTCCTGAGTCAGCAAAATGGCACAGGAAGACTATTGCTATGGAATATCTGTTTACATATAAACAACAAAACTTCTAAATTGCTGTTTCCTCAAACCGACTCAGTTCTCCAGAGAAACTGCAAGTGCACACATATTATACGTAAAACTTCATAAATACAACAACTACAACATAAATGTATGCTTCTGCTCATATTGCACCAGTTTGCATTTATGAAATGAATAGAGGCAGGTAGAAGTGTCTGGAACACCAGAAACAAATTAGTAAATGAATGCTGGGTTAATGTTGATTCACTATAAAGATATTTCAATATCACAACCCATAACATCACAACATGGTTTCTTAGAATGTTATAGGCAGGTATTCTTGGTATTGGCACTACTTTTACAACCCTGACTAACTCTGTTGTTACTCATAGTTTGATTGGAAAATAACATTTATTATTATTATTATTATTATTATTATTATTAAATGTTCATGCCTACATGCACTAGTATAAAATTCATATGTATTGATTACACCTCCATCGTGTTATAAATACTCTGATGTTTGTACTGGCCCTCTCTGGTATTCTGCCTCCCCAAAACTCCATTGCCACCTATGGAACAAACCCAGAAAAAACAAGTGTTCTGCAGAACTGCCAGCAGCAAAGTTCCCACCGCAAATGTGTTCCAACATGTACGCTGATGCTTAATAACAGTATTCCGTAATCCTGCTGAATATGGCATGTAATGACATGTTAATGTTTGTACATCTGTACAATTTCAACTGACTTCTGAGAACCACAGGGGAAAGAAAAAACAAAACAAGCACATACATTATTACAGAAATATCACAGAAATATACATCACATCACATTACATTACATCACACCTGAATGCACAACAACAGGGTCACATTTTTTGACTGCAACTATTCACTCCAGCTCTAGCGTCTAGACATGCCTCTTTTGCTCCGTATGCGAGTATGTTTGTGACACACCTGAGTACTTGTTCTCAGTTTAGTTCTGGCTTAGTGTATGTTTGTCTCTGTGCTACTTCTGCACTTGTATCACTGTCAGCACCTTTAATAAAAAATATGTTAAATCAGCACATTTCTGGAGTAACTTATTAATGCAAAATCGTTGGCTGTTGCGGAGAAAAGTGGTCATTCTTAACAGCTGTCCTGTTTTGGGGTATTTTATTCGGTGTTTGACTGTTTTGAGGAACACTAATTTAAATCCAGTCTTGCATAAGAGTCAGTGAACTAATTCTAATGCTATCTTCAGCATGTTACATGGATAACAGTCAAGGTCTAAGGATTTTAAGTAGCAAGTTTTTCAAAAGGTCAGAGTCAAGGGCTGTCTTCGAGGCAAGGAAAGAAAACATGAACTATTGCTTAACTTCCGCCTTATGTGCCTTTTTTGGGGTTGATATTTAGAAATCTTAAATGCAAATCGTGAGAATGTACAATCTTATGTAACATGTATATCACTGTATAACATAGAGTTTCCAAAGGACTTGCAATATTACACCAGTGCTGATGTGCTGGAACACTAAAATCATGTTGAATAAACTCTTACGCAATGCTTACACAGTGTTCAGCTGCACCTTAACTTAGAAATAGAGTAGATGTTCATTCACCACTGTGCACCAGTCAGACTGACCAGAATAAATTCAAGTTCATTTACTTGATAAAGGACTTCGATCTCACGACCGCTCTCTCTGTCTCTCTCTCTCTCTCTCTGTCTGTGTGTGTGTGTGTGTGTGTGTGTGTGTGTATGTGCATATATGCAGTATATTTGGTCTCCATTTCTTTAATTAAACACTGAATGTATTCATTCAACCCTGAAGCTTTTGCTGTAACCTGAGAGTACAACTTCTTGAACACAGCACAAATGAATGCAGCGTTCACTTACTTGTTCTTTGCGCCGCTCATTTCTGAAACTGGACGATAATTCAGATTTACTCCAGCTGTTCTTCTTCCAATACTGCTACAACAAGTAAAAAAAAAAATCTTTTGGTACAGATTTGGACTTCTTTTAAACTTTTAAGATAAAAAATCTCTCGAAAACCAAAGTAAACACATGCAGCGGTTTTCATATTAGGGCTATATTCCAGGGGGGAGAAAGTTCATAGAAGCGAACAAGCATAACAACAAAGAGGAGGAAAGGGAGAGGAAGAATGTACATTTACATCTGAATTAAAACAAACATTAAAAATTACCTTCCGTTTTTTCCTTTTTCTTCCGCAAACCTTTAGGTCGGCATGTGAACGCGCACTGTTCCGCTAAAGCGCGTGAAGCCTCGACAGCTCCGGTTCATATTTGAAGCGTCATTCATCCGAAAACGTCACGCCAGAAGTCAGACGTCAGGAAAAAAAAAAAAACGTTGACGGCGCGAGCTCACCTGTAGCGTGATGATCCTGAACAACAGGCTTGTGTTCAGTGAGGACGGACAGGTGAATTTACCTGTATGAACTCGGAACTGCACAGTGAACTCTCACACTGAACGTGTACTAGACTACTACTACTATTATTATTATTATTATTATTATTATTATTATTATTATTATTATTATTAAAATTTTTATTATTATTATTATTGCACTCCTAAGTAAACAACCATCTCAGAGTTAGCTCTGAATATTAATGCATTAGCTCAGTATATTAGTACATTAGCTCTGTATATTAGCTCTATATTGTCATAAGGTTGCTGTTGTGTATTTTGCACGCTGCCAACTCCAGCGCCTTCATGCTGCTCATTTTTACGCACAAGACACAGCGACCCCTATCGGAGTAATATCTAATTACGTTCAACTCAATTTAATTAAGTGCAATTCAACTTTATTATGCATATACAAGGGTGCACAGTATCACGAAATGTAATTTAGCTAGGATCAGATGTAATATCGTGTGTTAGTGAAAAAAAAATAATAGGACAAGTAAGTAGCATACACAATTATGTTGTGTTCAGGTCAAGTCTGGGGTTACTGGTGTCATCATTGACAGTGTTCAGGTACAGGATGTAAAGGCAGAGTGGGTGTACAGTACTGTGCAAAGTCTTAGGCACATGCAATAGATGCTGTAAAGTAAAGATGACTTCAAAGATAATTAAATTATCTTTCTACTTTAAAAGAAAAAAAAACTACAATATGTAGTAAACAGAAATGAGCTACACGAAGACAATATTTGGTGTGATGACCCTTTCCTTTTTCTTTTTTTTGTCTTTCTTAAATAGTAGTCCCAGGTACAATTTGTGTAATTTTATAAAGAAATGAGCTGTAAGTTTCACGGAGCATCTTTTTTTCTCAGCCACAGATTTTCTGGAGACTTTGATTGTCACACTCACTTCTTTTTTTGCATGCAAAACCCAGGAGCCTTCATTATGGTTGTTGTTGTTTTTGTCTAAACAGTGGTCTCTTATGTAATATGTTGCTTTCTTTACTGACATGCAAGCATTTTTCCGATATAAATTATTTGGGGGAAAAGTAATGATTGGAAATCTGAAATGTTTTTGTACTGACTCACTAATGCAGAATTCATCAAATAAATATCTATTATAAAATCTGTACAAAAAAATAGGATGCCTAAGACTTTTGCACAATACTGTGTTATAAGAGATTAAAATGCCAAATGTAGTACAGAGTTATAACAGTGTAGTGAAGTATAACAGTGTAAATACATAACAGGTAGATCAGGTATGAGAAAGATAAAGTCGCAGTGCAATAGTCCTGTTTTACAGAATTAGTTATACAGGGTGTCCCAAAAGTCTGGACCAACAGGCCTTTTTTCCTGTTATGAAGTTTAATATTTTTCCTTTTATTATTTCAGGTCCAAGATGGCTTTGAAAATATCAATAGATGATCGATTTTAGTGTATAAACAATTGTCACAAAAAATTTCGAAAAAAAAATCCAAGGCCACCATTTGGAGCATTTCTTGTAATATCTGTGTTTAAATAAATAATTGTCCAAGGATCCAGACTTTTGGGACACACTGTATATCAAAGTACTGTATATACAGGTTAGACAACTTGGGTCACTTTTTCAAATCCTCTAGAATCCTCTTTAACCCTCTTTAACCCTTTAAATTTGTTCATGGAATTTAAATGAATTCCATATACTCCCTGAATATTATTAAAATGTGTGCAATAAAATTTGTATTGTTTATTTGTTTGTTTGTTTTGTTTTGTTAGTTAGTTAGTAAAGCCATAGAGCTTTTTATTCCACCAACAGTACCCATGAGGTTCATGTCGACATTATATAAAGGCCTAATAATTTTTGAGTGATTGAGGTTTGGATTAAATCCATTCAGATAGTGACTAGTTATATAAGCAAATATTTATAAGAACTCAATAATAAATATAGTAAGATGGATAATGATGGATTATGATTTTCACAACTGTAGGTAAATAGAAAAAATCATAGACCCCATGAATATACTTCACAGATTTCTAAAAGTAGCAGATCCTACTTTAAGAACATTACATTTTCACTTTTCTTAAATATTAATTTAAGTGAAAATGTATTGAACTGTCCAGAATTCTCTGAATTGGACACATATGAAAACTATGAAGTATTTAAGTCATTGATTTAGCTTTAGCACAACTAGTATTTAATTTAGGTTTAGTTTAGGTCATTTTAATTTATTAAAACATGCCTAAGTCTCATAGTAATAAATAATATGCATAAAAAATAATAAATAACAATGTAGTACTATATAAATTAATGCTGTGCTTCTTATCGCCTAAACCAGCGTTCATTCAAATGATTAGATTATTATGAAGTGTACTTTACTAATTTGTAGGTGTGTAAGGAGAGATCTTAGAAAATGGTTCAGCTTTTTTGAACCCTAGCTGAAGTGTTATTCAGCTTGTCTCTGTCAGGCAAACCCTAAGGGATATGTGGGGAATTCTACACCAAAGGATGGCATCAGCTACAACAAAGGCATTTCTCTTTCAAAGTAGGTTTCAAATAAAACCCCTTTGGAAACTGTGGGAGAGAATATTATAGGAACTTTTGTATACTCCTTGACATGTACAGAAATGTTTTATGCCATTCAGGAATGCTGTTGGTCAATAAATATAAAATTTGAATGAAAAGGTAGTTTTCTGTTTTCGTTTAGAGTTTATTAGATACATTTAAAATGCTTTGACTAGGCTGTTTTGTGTAGAATGTTTAAACAGTTAAAACGGACATGCTCATTTTAATGAATGTTAGTCATCTTGGACTTGATGGGCAATATGGAGGGAGTCTGGATAAAATCTGGAATAAATATTTATGTACATTAGAGTTATAATCTCATGACTCTGAGTGGTTGGAGATATTTATATCTTATATTTTCCCAAGAATCTTAAATCAACTGTTCATCTATTAAATTATTTTTATTGATTGATTGATTGTGATGCATAATATATCTTGTTTTGGCTTTTTTTTTATTTTTTATAAAGCCTTTTGGCTGGCCATGAAGTAAACACTGTCTACTCAAGCTAATGTAACTTTCAGAGGATTCAGTGAGAATTTAAAGTCATTATTTGAAACCTGGGATGAACAAACCATCATTGCAATTCATTAAGCTCTGTAGCTCATTCAAAGCTACTGTGATTTTGAGATTTGAAGTGAGTTTGCTAAGCTCATCCATCTTTTTATAATAAAGAGACACAATAATAGAGCATGGCTATAAGTACATAAATTTAAACGAATACTTCCATGTATGAATTATTTGTTCATAAGACTGCAGTAAATGCTAAGAAATAACATTAAAAAATCTAATCTTATACTTAAGACATACCCGATCCTTTTTTTTTTTTTTCTTCTGGCATTACTTTTACAATTGTAGTCAAGTTACTTCATTTAAATATTTGTGGGTGAAGGGGTCTGGTGTAAAACTGAAGTCCCAATAAGACATTGATTTTCTTAACCTTTATTCAAGCATCAAAAACATATATTTTGTCCCAAGCCAGATTACACTGTTAAACATTGATATCTTGTACATCTATTAGTCACACTGGCTCATTGTTCAGTTTAGCCTGGACTTTGAACTGAGCTGAATCATCACACTCTTATACATTTGTTGTTAATAATAACCACATACTGAGCTTTAATGATCTGAGTTCAATACAATCAACAAATTCACAAATTTTACAGAATGGAATTTTGTTGTAAGTAAGCACTGTGAAAGCAGTGTGTTTTACAATTACTGTACAAATCTAATGAGTCGGTGTATTGTATGTGTTAATGGTTAGCACATAATGTCTTCATTGGGTACTCAAGTTCAAACATGTTACACTGTGGCTGAACCCAGCACTCTTGCTAAAGGTTTTGACATTGCAACATATTAATAAACATGTCAGTGGAGAGGAGAATGCGTACAGGCTAACTTTTGGTCCAGCCCAGGCTCTTAAGCACGATGTGGAAATGGCCAGCTGATTGTGTGCTCTGGGAAGCACCTCAAAGGTTCTCCTCTACCTAAAGGCACGTTAGCCCTTTGAGTAAAGGAAAGGTTTGCGCAAGAATGCAGGATAAGAGGCACCTTCAGTATGGCTATGTTCTGGGCAATACTACAATGCGTGTCAATCTAGGACATTTGCAAAGCACTACCATGTCTAACACTGACAGATTTTAAAGATTGAATTGCAGGCCATGTGACCGGTGGTGAGTTTGAGTGATTCTCAGCCTCAATAGAGGACAGTATGAGCACTTGAGGAGTTCTCATCTTCAATAGTGGGCACTTTCATCTTCTCATCTGCTGTACAGGGCAGTAACGGTGTTTGAGCGATTCTCATCCTCAGTAGAAGCCAGTATAAGCAGTTTGAATGATTCATATCCTCAAGAGAAGGCAGTATAATCACTCTGAATCATCCTTGATAGAGAATAGTATTGCCATTTTGAGTGATGATTCTCGTCCTCAATAGAGGTCTGTATAAGCACTTTGAATGATTCTCATCCTCAATAGAGGGCAGTATGAGCACTTTCAGTAATGCTCATCCTCAGGAGAGGCAGAGTCAGCACTATTTATAAGTGCAGTCTGTTATTCTCTGGTGGAATGCAGTATCTGGATATGTTATGAAACTTGGCCAAAGAATGATCAGAATTGAAACGTGACCATGCGTATATGAGGTCACCGTCACAGTCATAAGGTGACAACATTGAAAACTACAGCTTCACTAAAGGACAATTGCATCTCCATACAGTAAATGTAGAGTGGAGTATAAGCAATTACAGTAATTGTGCAATTGTGCAAAAACATATAAAGGCATTTAAAGTATAGCTTTTAAAAAGAATCGCAAGGATATTAAACATATTTTAAGAGAAGCTCTTAACACCAACACAAAGCAATAATTTGCTAATGCAACCGGAAATAACCTATCACATACAACCTGCATAACGCACTATCAGGCGATATCTTACAGCTGTTAATCCAGTGCATTATCATAAAGAGAAAAGAAAGTGATAGGTACAGCTACACATCCTGTGAGTCTTTTCATGCCCCCAAGTGGACGTCTGTCTTTAGCACCACGTAATAACAATATGAAGAGGCTTGCAGATGCTTTTATGTGGAGTCTCTTCCTGTGGTTTGGGATTGAGAAGTTCAATCATTGTCCACTTTGACACTGTACGTTTGATCCAGGGCTGCTTTAGTGCAGTGTTTCATGTTGGATTCAGCTCCTATTTGAAGTGCACAGTCTCTTGCAGCACTTAATGGAAATACCCTAACCTCATATCCCTCTTCTAAGAGTCTGGTCTTTGAGGTGTAGCTCTTATGTCACACCCACCATATCTATCTGTGTATTAATTGAAGACATATTAATATGAGACATGAGATGTTGTAATGTACCTGCAAGAACTTTGAAATGGATTTGCATTTGATCACATATTCTTCCTGATTAAATAATTTAGTATGGTAATGTTTCCCTGCCTTGCAATACCTTAAGATTCATCACCGTTCTTATTAATATAAATGATATGAATCTGCCTGGATGACAGATGTGTGTTTACAGATGTGATAACAGATCTTATCTCTTACAGATAAGAGACAGAGGGAATCGCATGGACAAATCTTAGCATTTTGCTTCATCATGTTTAGCATTTAGTTCACTGATTTTTTTCACAATGCTATTCTTTTGCACCACTGTCCTTATATAAGGACATCAAAACTCTCAACTACTTTGTATGTAGTATTGATTCTTGTAAGAACCACATATAAGGAGAGTTGGGTATTACTTGTTGCACAACATTTTTTTTGGTGCATGACCTCACATGGGATACCATCTCCCTGCACTGATTTCACTCCACTGCTTACTTAAATATATATTAAAATTTTAAAGCATTACATGGCATGGTACCAAGTTACATCTCTGACCTCATCTGGCCCATTCCAACTCTAAAGCCTCAAACCAATTGCTTTTAACCTCTCCAAGGTCTTGGATGAGATTCAAAGTCGATCTGAGTTTTTCCTAAGATTTTGGAACAGATTTGTTTTTGTTATTATATCATTCCCAGACATTTTGATCTAAAATTTAAATCCAAATAAATCTATTTTAATTTTCCCAGGGGTAATTGTTTTAGGATGTTCTGCCTAGTATTGAACTTTATTTGCATTAACTCACTTTTATTTATACAGTGGGGTCCAAAAGTCTACGACCACACTACGAAAATCTGGGATTTATTTTCCGGGATTTATATTTAAAATTGGAAAGAAACAGAAGGTTTGAAATATGTAAAACAAACAAAGTAAATGTTCAATATCTTATATTTAAGATTCAGCACTATTTCTATTTCCCTATTTAAATGTAAGCAAATTTGTCATATTGACCATGTTAACTGCTTTGCACAAAAGATCAGATTTTCCTCATGCCTAATTTCTTCTCTTCAAGCCTATGTATAGATTTGATCAAAAATGGATCATAAGGTTTTGCTTACGCTTGTGAAATCCATGTCAGCTTGAGTACAAAAGGGAGACTTCAAATTCTAAGCAACTCTGAAATTCATGAAAATATTTCAAAGACTGTACTTTTCAGTCAAGTTCTTAACAATAAAATAATTTGAGCTTTTGTGTGATTGACTTTACAAATATATTCGACAAGAAATCAGAGCTACCGTTTTACACACTTTTGAAAGCAAAAGAAAAGAGAAGAAAATGGAGGTAGTTGTTTTATGTTTAAGCTGACAACCTTCACAAATGAATAAATGGTTATTAAGAAAAGGCCTATTTGTTATTAACTATTTCATTTTTAATAAAAGGAATATTTTAGTGAACTATACTGTATATAACTTTACTATATTTAACTCCAACTTCCAACCTTTACAAATGTTTGTTCTTTATTAAGAAACAAATTTTTTTATTTAATTTTTTAAATATTTAAGTTGAAAAAAAAAATAGGAAAATAAATGTTGCATTTTGTGTAATAAAATTTTCTTTTCATTTGTTTTTTTTTTTTAAATATCATGGCAAAATTGAATCGTGAACCCAATATCGTGAATCAAATCAAATCGTGAATTGGGTGAATCAATACATGCAGACTAGTTAGCCTTAAATGACCTAAACCTAGTCTCTGTAGGTGACCCGATGGTGCAGTAGTTAGCACAACGGCAGGATCCTGAGATCAATTTGAGTTCAGGTTACTGAGTGTGTGGAGTTTTGTATGCCTTCTCCATGTCTGCTGGCTTTTTAATATCTCCAAAAACATTCCAAACATCAAACTTCTTCTTAACATTGCCTCTTGGTGTGTGTGTGTGTGTGTGTGTGTGTGTGTGTGTTCTAGTTTCCTCCCACCTTCAGCAGATGAACTGGTGATCCAGATTGTGTGAATGTGTGTGCTTGGCCAACAACTTGACACCCCACCAAAGATGTATTCTCACGTCTTGCTCAGTGTTCCTGGGATAGACTGTAGACCCAGTGCAACTCTGACCAGGAGTTACTGAAGGTGAATGAACAGGAATAGAGTCAACCAGTATTAAGAATTCAATGATTAAATCTGCTTCTGAAGACCATTGTTAGCTTGAGCAAGACTAGTCAAGCATGTAGCATAACAAAGCACAATATAAATATTACTTTGGCTCTCATACCAGATACAGTATAATAGAGATGTATTAATCTGCACTCTGAGCACTAGTATCAAATTAATTATCATGGACACTGTGAAACCAGTCTTATTGCTGACACAGTATCAAACAGCTGACTCATTTCAATGTGGCACTCATAACGACAGCACATTCTGTGCATGTTCTTTAAAGCCAGTGTGAAACAAAGAGATTCATATTACTACAATGTGCCTCAGCGAGCTAGGAGGAGATGTAGGCAATGAATTATTCAGACAATGGATGTGCTAATATGTTTCACAGGTTTGTATGCACTATCAGCTAACGTGGAGAAATAAAACATGCAAGAAGAAAAAGGGTCAAATAATTGCTCAGTGACTATGAGCAAACATAATGGCACAATACAGTAGGCCAGTATAGTACTCTCTACGGTATACAGTAGTATGATTCCTCTTATAGTGCCCTCAAGAATTATTGGCATCACTGGTGAAAAAAAATAAAAGCTGCTTGTTTTTCATTGCCTAGATCTTTTATCAAACCTTCAAGATTCTTTCTATACTATTAGAAAAAAGGATTTTTATCTCCTTAAAAGAGAATGCGTATCTCTTTCTGATCAAGACATACTCTGTTGTAGAGTTTTATACATAGAAGCATTAAGGGACAAACAAAGACCTCTTCAGGATTGTAGATTTGACCTTTTTCCTTAAGAGTGTAATTTACACTTAGATTTACAGCATTTAGCTGACACCCTTATCCAGAGCGACTTATATAAGTATGAGTTCTCGGTCAGAAACACAGTTCATAAGGCCAGGGTGAAAAGAAAACACACTAGTCAAAGGTTTTAAACAAATTAACTAAATGTTCATTCTTGGTGAGTCTTTAGTCTTTGTTTGAAGACAGCCAGTGACTGAACCATCCAGCCAGCCATTATTTATACTACTTATTCATTAAGGGTTGCAGGAAAGCTGGAGTCAATCCCAGCGGACTTCAGAGGTGGGGTACACCCTGGGCAGGTCACCAATCTATCATAGGGTTAACACAGAGACGAACAACCATTCACACCTATGGGCAGTATAGAGTAGCCAGATGCATTTCTTTGGGCTGTGGGAGGAAACCAGAGCATCCAGAGGAAACTCATGGGGCACTCAGGCATGGGGAGAACATGCAAACTCTGCATAGAAAGGTCACAGTTGGCCAGCAGGCTCGAACCCAGAACTTTGCAAAATCACAACTCTAGTCTAGACATCAAAAAGCTAACAAGTTGTTTAGCCTGGTGTCTTTCTGGCAGTTCTGAAATCTAAACTTACAAGCATCCAGTTAATAGAGCAGAACCTTAATCACTAAGCCACCTGTTTATTTTGAACTCTCTATTGCCTGCATGACTTCCATGGAAGATGGAAAATCCCTGAGCCAGGAATCTTAGAGTATATACTTCAACAACTAATGCTCTGTTTCCCTTTAAGCATGACCTCTGCTTGAGATTTCCAGATGGACATTTTAAAACGCTCGGGGACGTTAACAACCAGATTTGGGCTCGAGTAAATGTAAGGTGAACCCTGTGACATTAACATCTGTAATTTCCATAACAATTCCTTCTCAGTGCCCTGGAAAAAAAACAATGTTTCGAACCAAAGCAGGTTCCTGCGAGAGAAAGAATAAAATAACAAACCGTATCTAGGCCATACACTGATTAGAATTTAAATCATTTAGCATTAAGTTTCACTGAGACATTTCCTTAACTATGTATTATGTCCAAAAGTCTAAGCACATTCATCCAAAACAAATCCAAGATTTTAATGAGTCTGTGGATAAAATAACAATCACCATTAGTGATCTCAAACTTTTGAAGCTAAATGTGTATGCATATATATAGGATAATTAAGGCATCAAATATTTTCTGCAACATGCCAAGTAAAACTTTTCATGAATAATTTATCAGCGTGGTAATCAAGCTGTTTTATATGGAATATGGAATGGAAACACACGTATTTATCTAAATGCCAGACGTGGCAAATTGACAGGCCATGTGTCGTGCTGCATAGTCAATATTCCACTGATGACGCACAGATGAGTCTAATTTCTGTGAAAAATCTCAGGAGCAGGTGCTACAAAATGACTACATTCACTTCTCCAAGGTTAACCTGTGCTTCCAGATTTTCACACACATATTTCACAGAGCCTGAGATGTACTAAATAGTGATCAACCATTAACTAAAAGGTCACAGATCTCTCACACTATAGGGCCATCAACAGTGTCCTTGGGGTGCAGTTTGATTTAGTGGCTGTCTGCATGGAGTTAAAGTATTACTCAAAAAATGAGATAGATTGCTGAGTTCAGAAACATGTTAAGGTAACACGAGTAATGAATGCAGACCAAAGTCCCTAACCACTTATGAGCGTTAAAGCATGCCTCAAAAGAAAAAATATGCAATGACAAGAATGACAATTTGTGCTTTCCATGTGTGTCAGATCTTTTGGAGAGCCACCTGTCTGCTCAGCCTTGTTCCAGTCACCTCACTGTGGGCCTACGAGGAGACATTTTAATAACACATGGTATTGGAAACAAAGACATCTGAAAGAATAGTTAAGGATGCCTAAGACGGTTCCCCATCATCCTCAAAGCATTCTTACATGCAATGTGCCTCTGGCGCATTCTTCAGCTCAGGCTGAAGCATGGGAGCAGAGCAAGACGTTCTGCAAAAGAACAGACAGGAAACAATGCCAAGCCCAACCTACACAATATAAAGGGGAGCTGGGTCAACTGGTATAAATGGGCAAGCAGGGTTAATCCCATCCATCCATCCATTATCTATAGCGCTTTATCCGTCTGGGTCTCGGGGAAGCTGGAGCCAATCCCAGCATCTTCGGGTGAGAGGCGGCGTACACCCTGGGCAGGTCGCCACTCCACCACAGGGCCAACACAGACAAACAGCCACACACGCTCGCATTCACACCTA
>JAQQZR010000014.1:9663986-9677363 GCA_030068235.1 Notoglanidium macrostoma
CAAACTCCACACAGAAAGGCATCCTGGGTGACCCGGGGATCGAACCCAGGACCTTCTTGCTGTGAGGCGACAGTGCTGGGTTAATCCCTCCCTCTATTTTAAGAATATATCCATAAAAAAAAAATTAATAAGGCTCAATTTTGGCAGCCACATTGTCTAATTTGCTGTTAACGAATAATTGAATTGGATTTTTTTTTTTTTTTATTCATTTAAAGAATTAAGAGATTTAAGTGATTCAAGGCTGATTTCTTTCTAGCCAAGACTGCGCATTTGTGTCAGGTGATTACATTTGATGCAGTTTATTTATTTAACCTCACTTCGCTGACATGTCCATTATACACGTGAAGCACAATAGCAGGTGTAGCTACTATTATAATAGTGGTTGCAACACTGGGTGTATCTATTATTACCTAATATGAACAAGGTGGGTTACTTTCTGAATCCTTTCTAAAGTTTGTATTCCAGAAGTCCAAGTAGAAATGACATGAAAGAACATACAGAATGAGTGACAAAACTGTTACTTTTGTGTGGTTTGAATGAAATAGCGGTTTAATGACCAGGGCAGCTTTTCTGTTCCGAACTCTGTTGCCTAGTGGTGTATTAATGAGCGCATTCTTATGTGTACATGTAATAGTTTGAGTGTTATGTGTATATGTAATAGTTTTATGCCTGTGATGAGACCCTGTGCTAAAAGGTTTAGCCATAACTGTTTCATAATAGTTGTGGAGTTACCTTAGTAGCAGAGTTCATTCCTGATAGGCAGTAGAATTCGTTTTAGCCTTCCCATTCAATATGATGAGCAGCTGCCACTGAAGGGGGATCATTATGGGCATTTTCTCCCCCAAAATGTGCTCCAATGATGAATAATGATCATTTATTTAATCAGTGCTGGAATAAGTAGTCTGGTGGAATTCACTGGTCAAGATTGGATTGTTCTTTACTGTCCAGTTCACAATGATTCAGACTGTTCCAGGGATTTCGGTTACAGTGACTTACACAATTATTGGCACCCCTTGTAAAGATTAGTAAAAATAGTTTTAGAAAATTCACATTTTTGAACTCCAATGAACCCAAAAATGCACAAATGGAATATACAAATAAATATAAATGGGAAACATGCCTCATTTACATTGTGCTCATAATAATTTTCAGAAGTACCAATAATTGTTGCACATGTTAAAAATAAAAATTAAAAATTTCTTCATGAAGGATTTGTTTTTCTCTGAACAAAACTATTTCAAATAAAGGTTGGATTTTTCTCATTTCTTTCAGTGTGAGATGACGCTACTTCACCAAAAGGTGGGTTTTTCTAACCCTTTTTACTAATCTTTACAAGGGGTGCCAATAATTGTGGAGGGCACTGTAAATCCGGTGAGCCAGCGCCCTCCTGTGGCCTAATTGCACCTGAAATATGAAGTAGCGATTCCAGCATCTGTTTTAACTGTTTAACAGAAGTCCTGAACCACAAGGTGTGAAAAATATTTTTGAAGTGCAATGTCATTATTTTGATTCACTGTCTCATTATCTCAATTCTATATCTTGTTATTTCAACAAAAGATTTCATTATTCTGACTTATTAACTCAATGACATAACTCACTTTTTCAAAGATCTCATTTTGTCTTAACTCATTACACTGACTTAATAACTCATTATTTCATGATACTATCTTCCAGTTGTGAATTAGTAACTCCTTATGTTGACTTAAAAACTTATTTGAAGCTACACTGCCTGTCCAAAAAAAAAAAAAAAAAAGAAAAAAGGTCACCACCTGGATTTAACTAAGCAAATAGGTAAGAGCCTCCCATTGGATAATTACTGCATGGGTGATTATGTTTCAGCTGGCAACAAGTTATTTAACCCTGACTGATGCAGTGAGTAGCTGTATTTCTTAAACAAACATGTCAGAAGACACATCCTGTGCTCGTGGAAAAGTTAATCTGTTTCAAAAGGGTCAAATTATTGGCATGCATCAATCGAAGAAAACCTCTAAGAAGATTGCTGAAACTACAAAAATTGGGTTGAGAACTGTCCAACGCATTATTAAACACTGGAACGACACGCTGCAAGATCAGTTAAAGAAGCTTCCTCACTCAGCAGTGTATGGCAGAACAGTGAGAGGTGGCTAAAAGCTCAGAGACGAAGATCTACGTCAAGTGCTATTAGAGCAATGGCCAGTAGATGGCAGCATACAGCTCCGTCTCTCACTGTGTAGCAGCAGGTCACGCGAACCTCAGAAGAGGTCATGCTTAATAATCACACGTTCATACAGCTGATAGGAAAATTCCTTGTTGGCTGACAATATTAAAGTTAATAGCAGATTTAAATGGTTCCCTTTAGGTTTTCAGACACAGGATCGAGGACTTTAAATGGAGCAAAAAACAGAGTACATTTTTGCTAAAAAAAAAAAAAAAAGAAAAGAAAAAAAAAAAAAAAAGATTGTCGAGATTGGCTATTTGCAGTGTAATGCTGCTGAAAGGAAAAACCCCACCTTCCTCACAGCACACCTCAGTGTTTTATTCCTCTTAAAGTACTTTACTAGTGACATCTCAACTCTCCATCTAGAAAACATATTACTTAGCAATGAAATTGATCTTTTCATTTTTCTCCAACACTAATCATTTATATTTTATTAACTACAGCATGTGTGCGTGCGTTGTCTTATTAATCAACCGTGACACATTACCAAGACAGGAAAATCTTGGTCAAACATTTTATTACACTATAAACAGCATTCAATATTGTACCACAAAAGTCTTGCGAGTTAAACATTTCTATCTCATTTCCACTGCATACCTTGTGTGTACATTATTTACAAGTTTCTCAGCAAAAACGATACAGTGTATTCTATCACGGCTGAAGGGAAACGCTAATGTCATGTGGAAATGAGGTCTTGAGAAAAGGCCAAGCAATTATATCTATTACAACATCCTGTTCACATTCATAAGGTGGAACCAAACAATGTTTTATAATCTAGCGGTGGGGAAATGATTTTCAATAATCTTGCATCGTGCCTGAAGCATGTCCCATTAATAACCGATTTCAGCTGTAGTGGAATAAAACCTCTCATTAGGCTTCAAAGTGCAAACAACAAAATATCAACCGACATTAGATCAAATGTATCCCTATGACCGATATGTCGTTTATTGATGTGTAAATTTATTATACTTCTTAGACTCCATTTATAAGCTTAATCCATGTTTTGCTCTGTTTTACATTTACGTAACTACACAGACAGATAAAAAAAACCTGACAGACTCGCAAGAAAAAATGTTGGGTTAAAAAAAAAAAAAAAAAAGTGACCACACAAACAAAAAGATTTGACAGACTTTGCTCATTTTTTTCTGTGGCTTCTATTTCACTTACACAAAGAGACTGTGGTGTGTTAGATATTGGCACTAGCTCTGGGGTTCACAAGCCTGGCCTACGGAAACGACACAATTTGAAAGAAAGAATGAACAGAAACATGGACATTGCATAGTGATCATTACCCGATTCCCTTCCCTTCATGAAAGACCCACCTTTATAAGAGCCTATAGTTCAACTCAAATTAAATCTATCTATCTTACTATTCAGTTATCTATTGAATTACGCAAAACTCATGTCAGGTGACGGCGGACTCAGTGCAAAAGATTGAGAGCTATTTTCTGACCAGGAGAAATAATCTATGTTACTCAAGAAATAAAGGAAAATCACCAACAACAAAAAAAATCTCCAGCTGTGATAACATCTACAGAAATAAGGGGTATTTACCGGCTTTATCTCTCACCAAAGTGTCTACATGCTTCATTCAGTAAGTTATAAAGAAAACCCCAAAATCCGATTTTGGGGAAAAGAGACAGATGGTGCTTTTTCACAGAACAGTTACCATTTGCAGGTGGACATACACTAGGCACTTACGTAGATACGATCAACTTTTCTTTTTTCTTTTTTTGTTTTTTAAGAGGTCACACATATGTTCGAAACATAAGGAGCATTCACTGCCTTAGTTAAAACTGTGGAGAATAAAAGACGAATCCAGGAGCCAGTCCCACAAACCTGTAAAACGACGGAAAACAAAACCAGGCTGCTGTGCACAGTTATTAGGGGAGCGGGGTAAAATTACGATGCGCTTAGTCTATCTGTCTTTAGAGGTCAGCTTCTCGATCAGCTCCTGAAGAGGTGCCAGCTCTTTCCTGTCAATCAAGTTGAACTCCTGCAAAAGAACAAAACGCATGAGAGACCCGAGAGCGTAAACAGTTTCGTTAAATCGGTGATCACTGATGATTTTAGTCACAGTAGTTCACTTGCAGAGCAACAATGCGAAAACTAACCGCGCAAGGTTGGCACGTGGAAGTAGAAACCTCACAAAAATGGCGACGTGCTTTAACTTCTGTTTGCTTTCGTGGCATGCATTACAGAATACGGATGCACACACCTGAACGAAGAAGATGAAGTGTTTGAAGGAGGTGTTGAGATGGGCCTCCTCCTGCAGCTGGATGACGGAGTCAAAGTGCTGGTGGTAAATGTGAGCGTAGACGCGGAAGAGTCGCTTCAGGATCGTCTTCGCCACAGACATGAAGTTCTTCGGGAAAGGGACGCCTGGGATACGAACGCAAAAAGTTGTCATTACGTAACAGTCTCAGAACTGGCCATGTACGAAATAGAACAACAAATGTAGAGTTGCAGTAAAATAATTAATGACACGTTTGTGCGTTTTATTCCTCTTATACCATACTATTAGAAAGCAAAAAGCAGCTTGACTGGACTGGAAATCTGCACCCTCACTGGCCCTTCTGTGGATGAGCAACGAATAATAATAATAACAATAATAAAAAAAAAAAATCTCACCGATCTTTGAAGGGAAAAGCGTTTCATCATCAAGCTGATCCTGAACCCAGGTCATCAGGTAATCAATGTACTTTGGAGCAGAACATTTGATTGGCTTTTTAATGTTGGTCCCATCAGCCCAATGGTATTCATACCTGGAAGCAAAACATCACGGTTAAAATACGGTGGGTTTTTTTTAACGCATCCTCTCATTAATCACCTCATATAGAATCTTCTCAGGCTTTGATCAAAAATAGAAATATACTTAGAAACGGATGATTTACATTTGAAGCATGCGAAGCAAAAAAAATAAATAAATAAATAAATAAAAAAAGATAGCTCTTACTTCGGCCCAGCGGACATTAGAGGGCAGCTTTCTTCGGTGCAGAAATCAGTGATGGTCCCGTACAGCATGTTGATCTGATTAAAGAAGTCCACAGCTAGAGAGCAAACATGTCAATGTCGAGCATTAAGATCAACACAAACTAAACAATCATTTACAATCACCTACTTTCCTGAGAATGAACAGAATCTGGATAATTATTTAATGAAAAAAAAAAAAAAAAAGAAGATAAAAAAAAAAAATACATGACTTAAAATATCCAGAGCATTCAGACTTCACTCTGTAGACCTTCTGTGTAAAATGCCTTGAGCCGATAGGATGAGCTCGTGGAACGGTTACAAAAGGAGTAAGGAATGGGCTGCTAGAGGAAAAAATAATCCATGACAAGGCAGAGTGATTAATGTTTTTCTCGTTCATTATTAGTTCAGGATTGTGTGGCACATTCACTACACTAAACTGCTACATTACAACCACTAACATTAAAACAAGTGCATAAATACAAAACCGGTCATTAATTTTCTCTGACTGTAGGGCAGCTGTCATTTTAATCAACACAGTCAAACCAATCAGGTATAAAAGCTAATTAAAATGCGACCCGTGTTCAATACAGCTGAATACACTGCAATAAAATGTCCTACTGGCTAGCGTCTATGGAAACAAATGAGTCTGCAACACCGGGTAGCAGTAGCGGTATCCCTTACAGCTTCGAGATGGACTGTACCTGACTACCTGCATGCCTCATTATCTCTAGCTAGGCTGGAGAGTACAGGCCACACCCACGCTTTTTTACTCCTTTGTAATTAGGTGAAATCTAGCACTTCAGTCATCTCGAGCAAGCGCCTGCCGTCACGAATCCACCCTTCCCTGGGGCTATCACTTACAGTCATTCACGTTACACCGCCGTGTCTTTGTGCTGACAGCACTGAGCACATGCCTTCGGTCTAATCGGTATACAGAATGTGCAGTGGACTAGCAACCGCGTCGATCTGAATAGACAGAAAGTGCTATAGTGTGTGTGCAACTAAAATTATGTACCGAGGAAAAAATAAAAAACACTGCAGTTTCCTAACCCAGTCACAGTTTACAGTATTACGCAAATACTGGTTTGTTTGTTTTTTAAGTAATACCTGCACTCGAGTGGAAGCGTTCAGACTACAGTGTGATCTTAAATAGGCTGAATTTTGTCTGATACTAATATCAGGGGACTTAATCTGGAATGCCATGTTCAAAAAGCACATACGGGTAACAACGGCGAGGTGTCCACAAACCTCTGACCATATATAGTGTACAAAGTATATATTCTGTCAAGTTGTGTGTGTCAATGCTGGGGAAACGGGCCACTTTTTTATTTTAAATTTTTTTTAAACATCCTTAATCTGTTTTTTTTTTTTTGTGTATGTGTGTGTTTTTTATTTTGCTTAGCTTATGTGAACTGTCCATCATGCGAGTCCCTGTGGATGAACCACCGAAATGACCTGACAGAACGAGAGCATTAATAAAAACCTGTGAACTGGTTTGCGGCTGGAATCACTCTCCGAGGTGCGGTTACAGAAAATTAATCAGCAGCTTCTGACCAGATCGGAGTGGAGAATTCGACAGCGCCGTCTATACAGAGACGTCACGTTTAGCAAAGCGTTCGTTTTTCCTCTGCAGCTGGAAATCTGAGTATTGGAGCTCTGGAGCAAAGCTGTAGTGATCACATGGCGCTTACTGTTTACTGCCACCCATTCATTGAGGTCTTCTCCATCCGGGAGCATGACAGCCATGCGCAGGTTGCCGCTGCCCAGCGTCGCCTCGGCATGCTTCAGCAGCTCGTACTGGTGCGAACCCTCCGGGATGTTCTTCTTCGGCTTGAACGTCTTCGATGAGCGACTACCACTGCGGGGGAGAAGGTAAAAACGAAGAAATGTTTTTCCAAGAACATGGGTTATACCTCGCCTACAAAACAAAGCTAAACGATCTGACCTTCTTCAAAAGCACTGCGTTCACACGAGGACACAAAAGCATGGATTTAAAATCGCCTTCACAGTACGAAACAGCGCTCTTCGTACACGCAACCTCACCGACGCTAAAAACTCGCTCATCATTTAAACTGTTACAAATGAGGACAAACGCAAACGCTGCCTCCTGAAGAAGAAAAGGGAAGGGAGGAAATGCGAACGTGTTTCATGTGAAAGATTCTCATCGCATGTACAGCGTTCGGTTTAAAGTGCTGCATCTCGAAAACAAACTCGTCTGCAACAACTTACAGGAACTTTAATTCATGGCTGACAAAAGAAGTCCAATTCAGACACCTTACCAACACAAAACTGCTAGATTTTAAGAAAGGAGCTAATTAAACTCCCTGCTCACACACGTCTGGACCCTGCAAGCACACACACGTCCAAGCCTCAATATGCAGAACCAAACAACAGGAAGGAAGCAAGGGAAGGATGTGCTTGAGCAACGACTCGTTAAATATAAATATTAAGACGAACCAACAACGAACAGGAGAGCTGAAACAAGTCCGCCTTTAAAGCCTGAGCCTGAAATATTGATGCCTGGACTTCGAGTCAAGTCAGTTTTTACAGCGATCCTATCCAAGTACAGGCCTACACAACAACATGCAACACTCGTAATGTTCAGGAGCAACATTGTGTGTGTACTTTCCATGTTGCTCCAACATCCTCTAACGAGGGTTTAGCTTGACGTCCCGCTTTTCAGTAGAGATCACCGAGCGCTTCTGGGTAAGGCCGCATGTTAAATGCCGTAAATGTAAATGTGAAATGTAAATGTAACGACTTCCATTTGTCATTCACTCCGAACGCTGCCTCCTTCGACTTTGGAAAACACCTTTAAACGGCTGAGTAAAGCCAAGCGACTCTGTTATTTTTATTGGAGCTGCAAGTTAAGCCAGATTTACATTTCTGCGTGCTTCTATGTAACGTCAACGTGTGCGCTGAGGGGCAGGGTTACCGATAACAAGCAGGAATACAGGCTACAGAAAGTAGGAAAAAACCACAAGGAAGTCATGCGCATCACTGCAGCATGGAGAACGGAAAGAAGTACTAACGCGCTGGGTGTGATGGACGAAAATGTGCTGTAAACTTGAGATGAAGCCTAGTTGAGGGCAAAACTCGGGACAAAACCTGCAGAATAAGGGTCACGAGGTTTCCCCGTCTCAACCAATCAGCATCAACGTAAAGCCTAGCTAACGCCCAGCACTAAGATGTGCATGATCGGCTTTTTCCTTATTTTCTTGCATTCTATTGTTGAGTGTATTTTACTCGATGGCTACGTTTTCTCAATAACACGTGACGCTGAGCGTCTCTAACTCACGGCCTATATCTTGCACGTTCTCCGGCTGCCCAGCCGCTATTAATATTCGCGCCATCTTCCTTGGCCGAGTTACATGAGTTTTGGTAAACAGCAGACCTGAAAGCCATGCGGTCTAAAATATTCAACCTATTTAAGTGCGGGCTGCATCACTACAGCGCTCCTTTCTTGCCATCGGTCTTTTTATCCAGCTTGGAATAAATCCGTTCAGTTCTACAGACCAAAAAAGAAATAAATCTCATAACTAATAACGTCCAGAACAGTGGGCTGTGATTTCCACCACTGTAACCAAACGAAAATAATAAAAATAAAATCCCAGACCCCTTGGCGTTGCTCACAGACCCATCAGGCTCCACGGACCTCAACATGAGCGCGGCTGACCTTCAGAACCCTGCGTGTGTCCCGGGACGCACGTGAGAACATTTATATGCCACTTACAGGCTTGTATAGTGTCAAACTTGCTGTTTTGCATTTTTTAAATAACAAATCTAGTTTGATTTGCTTTAGAACAGAGAGCTATGAATAATGGTAGCGCGCTGAGGTTTAGCCGCTACGCTACAGAACAGATCGAGTGTCACTCCTTGGGAATTTGAACCGGCAGTGAGTCGCTGTTCTGTAATTAAAAAGCCTCATGCGAACAACATTTCCTCAGGTCAAGTGACGCTCTACGCTACAGAACGGATCACATGCCCGGATAATAAAGCGCATGCGGACGGCTTCTTACATCGAGTAGCTGTAACGCGCTGCAGCGCAGTGTCAGGGGGCGTTTTGAGGAACTGCAGGTTCCGTGAAACCAAGGCTGGCTGACGGGGGAAAAGTCTAATAAAGCGTGACGGCGGAAACCTTTAAAAAGAACGACAATATGTGTAACGTCTCTCGCGCTCAAATGATTAGAAAACGTGCGCCTTTTGTGTCCCTGATCCTTAAAAGCTAACTGGAGGTTTTAATTTAAACACATTTCCTTTCTAAGTTAATAATATTAAGATAACAGCTCTTCTCTGAAGGGTCTGAGGTGACAGACTGCATGTTAAGCGGGTTTTACACTCGTTTAAGATTTCTACTCATCACGCCACATAGGAAAGCACCACGTTCTGCTTACATCAGCAACCGGCGTGATCTGGGCTGGTCATGTAGTTAGAGCTGTTTTGTGTAATCCTACGCCTTCCTTCTATTGGTTGACCTTAGACAAGCTTTTAATCAGATTTTTCGGACACCGACTGTTTTTGGTCACAGTGACACTAAATTCACTAACAGTAGGAACGCTGAAGTGACGTAAGCCGGCCGACGGTTGCTACAGCGAGCAAGTTCGTTGATCATTAGTTTGTCGCCTATTTTCATATGAACGAGTGTCTCGTCCATCAATGTTCTTGTGCTGCTGTGAAAACGGCAAACCAGCAGCATTAGGATTTTAAACTTTGTGCTTCAGTCAGACGTTCCTACAGAAACGGCTCATTCCATCGCGCAGTAGAACCGGGGAGACCAGGAAGTGTTACATACATTAGACTGGCACATAGTTAGTGATCGCGTAAATCACGTCTACCTCACATGGATTATTATTTTATAACAGGTTTTCTCAGACGACAGCTTAAAAAAGACGGACGAGCACATGGACGAGAAGGTTCATTTAATTGTTTGCTTCTATGCGCATTTTCTCTGTCGCATACAGGCTCACCAAAGTGTTAAATGTTGTTAATAAAACCTATTTACTGTCGGTCCGTTTGTCCGTGGGACTTACTTTCTTTTTTTTTAACGCTGGCATTAACAGCTGTTGTCAACATGGCTAGCGTTTTACACAGAGGATTAAAAATGGCGGGTGACAGCGCTGCACTGGCTCATTAGTATACACTGCCGTCACTCACGGTTCCTCTTCTGCTGAGAGAGTAGGAGCTAAAAAGTCCCTCGAAACGCCATTCTAAGAACTATTGGAGGAAGACGAACTACGCAAGCGTTTTTTCCCCGGACCAAAAGCACCCATTATACGAGCCAAGATCTCCAATCTCAACTCACGACCTAACGTTCTCCTTTACGACGGGGCCGCGACTGCAAAACCAGTCGTACTCTATAATCTTAGCACGTCGTAAAATTTGGCTGCAGTGGCACTAAACCAGCCACTGGTGAGCGTGTGACATTACGCAATCCAAGCCCACCGGACAAAGAATTCTTTTACGACACGTCATTTTAATCTGCGATAAAGTCAATCTGATAATCGTCACTCTAAAGCCACAAATTATAGTTGAAATAATAATAAATCTAATGGATATCCCTAACTTAAAAAAAAAAAAATTTAATTACTCAGCACTTTAGTAGTTTAAGTACTAGCTTAAACCCTAAATACAGATTAGTGTATTATCCTTTAAAAACCCAGCATATGACCTCTGTGTTGTCCTCTAATTCAATTAGACAAGCACATGATTTAATTCTGCTCTCCTTCAATAGACTATCTTTTTTTTTTTAATACCCAGCACAGTTTCATACAGAAGTGTGGTCTGGCTTTCAGCTTTACTGAAAAAGCAGAAGCTGAGAATAACCAGTAGACATATTGTTTGCTGTTTGATTTGCAATAACACCAAAAAAAATACCACTTCTTCACTTTATACTAAACCAGACAACAAGCAATAAGAACAAACTATCCAGACACTGGCTGAATCTTAAATAGCGTTCTGTTTTTGATAAGTAGTGCACTAAGTAGGGTGCAGAAGTCATGATGTCAGGCTGTGTAGGGATGTACAGGGAGTAGACAAGCATTTGGGATTAAGCCAAAATGAAACTATTGGTTAACGCAAGAAAATGGACTCCTTTACAAAATATTCACAACAAAACAAAACTTACATTGTCTATATATAAAACTGCCATAATCTTCAACACTACACTATACTTTTAACGCTGTGTAATGTTCATTTATAAATTACCATGAGTATTTCAGCATGACGGGAAAATAGCAAAAACAAACTAGCTATTAGCCCGGTGACTAGCTTTAGCAAACTTCACTGACCAACTATCTTTTTGTTGTTGTTTCTTTCTTTTTTCACATCAGCGGCTAGTTCATATATTATTTGTTGTAGTGCTGCCTAGCTAAGCGGCTGTGCTATTTAGTACAGTAAATAATACTATTGTAGTTCAGTTCAACACATTAGCGCATCCAAAGCTTTCTAAAAGTAGTGGCTAGCTAGCTTAGCTCCACAGCTACCACCATCACCACAACAGACAGGTATAAAACAATAATTAAGCATTTTATACTCACAATAGAAAGCTCATATCTATCACCGAGGTTATCCAGTTATTAAATCGCTATTATAAGCGCTGAGACGATTGTAAATGGATCAATATACGATAATACACGGAGTGACGGGGACAAACACGGACACTCGCACGACACTTCGCTCTTCTGTGCAACAAAACTTCTCCTCGCTACTCAAAGTCTCGTCGGCGCGGTATTCTCGCGAGATCTGAGACTACGGCAACGTGTTTAGCACCAGCGTGACAATGTTGTCCCTCGCGCAAGCTTGTTTCAAACGCTTATTGAACTTGGTATTAATTTACTACTTGTATAAATGATGTCAATACCATAAGAATAATTAAACGAATTGTTAAATACACTAGAAAGGCAAAGGAGAGAAAGTGTAGATGAAACCAGGAACAATAGATGAAAATGGAAACAATTACATCCGGTCATAATATTTCTTTTCTTTTTTTTTTTTCAAAATAAAAGTTTAAATACACCCGTGAATGAAAGTAATGACGGTAGGTTTGGTTAATATATTATGGTTAATAATATAAATCAGGCTCTAATATGAGGCTACAGGGGGCACATGGTCACTGAAACTGAACAGATGAAGACGAAAAATATCACCCAGTTTTTTTCCATTATTCAAATGTCCAGTTTCAGTCAGCCTGTGCGCACTCAGCCTCTTATTCCTGTTCTTGGCTGATGGTTGTGGAACCCGATCTTCTGTTGCTGTAGCCCATCTCCTTCCAGATTCTGTGTGGTGTGCATGTGGAGATGCTTTCCTGCTCACCAGGGTTGTAAAAGAGTGCTGATTGTGTTGTCATAGAAATCCTGTCAGCTAGAACAAGTCTGGCCATTCTCCTCTGACCTCTCAAATCAACAAGACTTTAGCTGCTGCTCAGTATTTTTTTTTTTTGTATTTTCACTGGGTATTCTTCTTTGTCACTCCTATTATTTATTGCATTGAGATTATTATTGTTATTATTATTATTATTATTATTATTAATAGTAGTAGTAATAATAGTATATTTTACTAATTCATTTTTTACTACCTTTTGTTTCATTATTTATCTTTTTACTTAAAGCACTTTGAGCAATAGGTGTTATATAAATAAAGTTTGTTATACCACAGCACAGCTGAATTCTCAAATCTGATTTGTCAGAAGGTGGCCATTATCAGACATTAGTTCCCTCTGTAACATGAACCCCAGTAACAACAGCTGCAATAATATTATTATTTCTATAATAATAATAACTCAGGCACTTGTGCAGCAGATGCTCTGCATAATGTAAGACTAATAATAGACGGATTTAAAAATAAAATGTATTGTTGTTTAACACAATACAATTGTTGATGTGATTTTTTTTTAAAGGAGATATTTATTAAACATTTACTTGTCTCTGGGATGTTCCACAACTTTAGATCTTACTATAAATTATTAAAATGTGTGACATGCCCTTCATTAATAAATTAAATATTGTATGTAAACGTTGACAAGTTGCTGTGGCATAAGCGGAAACACACACTCCGGACCATGTGGTTATCCATCCATCCATTATCTATACCGCTTTATCCATCTGGGTCACGGGGAAGCTGGAGCCAATCCCGGGCAGGGTACACCCTGGGCAGGTCGCCAGTCCACCACAGGGCCAACACAGACAAACAACCACACACGCTCGCATTCA
>JAQQZR010000014.1:9683172-9694947 GCA_030068235.1 Notoglanidium macrostoma
AGTCCATCATTACTTTAAGACATGAAGTCTCTTTTAAGTAATAAAAATAAAGAAAAAAACATTGAATTAGAAGGTGTGTCTGAACTTTTGACTGGTAGTGTATATATATATATACTTATTGACCATTTGAACAGATATTATTACATCCAGGTCACTGGTACATGTAGTCCAACTGACCTCAAAAGGAGCAAAAATGACCCTTTAGTGATGAGGTAGTAAGAGTACTATTCGAATAGCAGGTACCGCAGCGTTGCTGATGAATTAGTCCAACCACTGCAAATATCCAGCCAACTGGCAAGGCAACACAACAATTGCCTCGTGTCTATAAACTGACTCTGATGAAGAGTAGAGGACAATAAAGATACATCTAGTCTCTAATTGCACCTGATTCATGATCTGTACATACTGGCTGGTGAAGAGAATCGCGTCATGTTCCACAAACATGATGGTGATGTTTCTCTGCTTCAGCCTTATAGAAGATGACAATTGGCATGCTGCAGTCTGAATTTCAGACCAAGCAAAGCAACCAAGTACTTTTAAAATACTGCAGCCGAACCAATCAATATGTAGGGGGGAAAACTGTAGATGATCAACTCCTGTTTTCTAAACGTGAACCTGTGCGGCTTCTGTAGCAGATCCTGTCTTGCAGCCGTTGAGGATTGAGGAAGTTGAGGATGAAAACGTAATGTTCAAATTCAATCGGACAGAGAGGTGTATCGTCTTGGTTTAAGATCTATGGCTCTAGATAACGAGCCACGCTACTCTATATGCTATATAGTATACTATAGTATATTACACTATGACATGCTACTATATGGCGTGTGTATGCAGTAAACAGGCAACTCTGTGTACAGTAGCAGACAAATGACCTTTGTAAACATGTACAAGTAATATACAGTTTTCAGTGTATAATGTATTGTTTCGTCTTCAGTTTTTTCACCCTATCAGGGTGGCAAAGGTTCTGATCGAGTACGGGCCCGACGGGAGACCTAGCGGCGAGGCAGAAGCTCGCTTCACAACGCGACAGGATGCACTGGAGGCGATGACCAGAGACAAGCAGCACATACGTAAGGGTTATGGAGCTTGAAGACATTATGCATCAGACCACCTTTTTTTGTTTCTTCTCCCACAGTTTTCGAGATATCGACCCCAAACCAACTTCAAATCGTTCGTCCCGTGCCCGAATAGTGCGCTCGTATAATTTGTACTCCTTCTCATTTTCCTGTTGTTGCAAAAAAAAATTTTTTGCGCTAGTCTCTATCCAAGTGTTTGATATTTTAATCTACTAAATTTGTAAAAGTTTGCATTTCCATCAGCTGCATTTTCAGGAAGAGACTGAAATACACTCTGGCTACATCAACTCTCTGCAGCTCAGCAATCTTCATCACAGCTTCTCTTCATCTACTGTCAGTTATTCCTTCTGGGTGTTTAGACATCTTCTGTGGCTCTTTCTTTTTTGTGCAGAAATCCTAAATCGGCACTTCTGACGAGTAACGTTGTGATGAACACCTTTGTAACGTTTTAGTGTTGCAAGTGTGAATTGATTTATTTTTCTTGTCAATGCAGAGGACAGATACATCGAGCTGTACCTAAATTCCACATAAAAGGAGAAAGAGGACTGAAGTGGTATGTTTAACTTTTACACAGCTATTTTGTCAACCGGTATTACTTTGCTTGACACTGCTTTTTTTTTTTTTTTTTTCCCTCTCCAGGTGAATCGTCGTCATCTGTACAAAAGCTTTGTGGCAATATTTATTTGAGATAAATATGAGGAAAAACTAATTAAACTGCTCGTTTATGGAGTAAATCAGTATCGTGTTTTTTTTTTTTTTTCTTCAAAGCATTCATTCAGCATGATTAATACAATCTGTACAGGATGTAGTATTAACCAGTCCCTTTCCTCATTGCATTTGACCAGAGGAGAGGAAATGTAGAAGTACTTCTAGGACCAATTGTACAAGCAAACCGTTCTGACAGCTAGATTATAGCAAGTCTTTATTGAGCTGTTAGAGCTGAGGAAAAAAACAAATCTGTTTATATTACATAGTCAGTGTAAATGTAAGTTAATTTGCAACAGCACCCACGGCTTGATAAACATGTAGAGATGATTCTGCAAGTTTGAAAGCATAACTTGCTTTTAAAAAGCTTTGGCTCCAGTCTGTTAAAATCCTAGTGTATACCAGACATTTTTCCAAATGTACAAAAAAAAAAAAAATTATCCCTAAAATATTTCCTCTCTAAAATAATTAAAATCATTTGCACAGTTGAACTCACCCATGAAATAATGTTCCGATATCTTTGCGTGCTGCATCATAATGATTAAGGAAAACAATATGAATCAAACATACAGTTGATTTCACAAACAATTCAAGTAGTGCTGCATAAGTCCACTTGGTGGACATGACTCATCTACAACATGGTGCTGAATTTGATGCAAATAATGTAAACACTTCCTTTTCAAAAAAGCATAACTAAACCGAAAACTCCACAGCATGCTTTTGCTGGTGATTAAAGCTTAAACATGGATTAAAGTGAGTGTGTTCCAGTTTTGAATATTCTTTCCTAAGATAAGCGTGTAAGTGGCTCAGGCGGGGTTTGAGGCGTACTGCTGCAGGAGCTGGGAGTAGCACGCGTCACACACACGCTCTGGGGTGATGGACGACGGCAGGGGGATTTCGTTGAGCATACAGTTGTTGCAGAACACTCCTTTGCAGTTCTTACACTCCTGCTAAAACGGCAAAGCAAGAGAAAATACATTTCAAAACAGTGCTTTGAAAGGAGAACGAGATCTCTCCGTATAGAACATACCATGCATGCGGGGTATCGAGCTGAAGCGTGCGACAGCAAGACTGCGAAACTAAGAATGTTTAAAATAATAGTAGAAAATTCAAGCTGGGATTAATGAGCAAAATTCATCAGTAATACTAGTGAAAGAGAATTTCCTTAACGCTAAGTATTAAAGCTCAGGCAGGTGATATCCAACTTCTTTATTGCAGTAGATGTTTCCTGTCTTTTTGTTTATATTAATACAATGTGGTGGTTAATGAGGTATTTACAGTTCCCTTTGAACTATTCAAATGCCAGAGGAATAATGGCATTAACCGATATTAATACCACGATGCTGCTGAATTCTTGAATTTGATTGGTCGGAAGGTGTTGATTTATTTATTTATTTATTTAAATCACAGCAGCTTTGGAAGTAGTTTTGGCTGCAAGGAAAGTTACAGGTTTATATCAATGCACTCATTCTAATACATTATAGTCCCTAGAATGACAGCAAATTTAGAGGGCGAGCCAAAAATCGTTATCAAAGAAAAGGTGACGCTTTCTGAAATCAGACATTTATTTAATATGGAGTTTTCTGCTACGGTAAATCCCTGTTGTACACAAGGCATGTTACATACGCTACGCAAGAATGTAAACACGAGTTAATGGAAGTGTTTTACGTACACACGTTAACCATGATCCGGCACCGTGACAGAGTTTAACAGCTAATCCTCAAGAGAGGCAGCGAGGTAAAGGTGGCTACTATTTCCGGAAATGCAATCCTTGATTTTGACGTGCCAGGGCTAATCTGCAACATGTGAATGCACAAAAATTCTCCGTGCATAGCCTGGGAGCACACCTTGTGAAGTCGTAGCGCACTTTAGCTTGCATAGACTATGTAACAAGCCTAAGAGGTAAAATCTCTTCGCTTCACACCACCATTGTTTACTCTTATGAAATATCACCCATCTCTACCCTAGTCTTCATGATCTTCCTCCTGACAGCATAACTGATACCTTAGGACTGCTTAGAGCTTCTGAGCGTTTGCACTTTGTACAGATACACAGCTCTGGCTCTTCATCAAGTGTCTGGTTCTGCATGAAAGGGAAATGAAATGTACATTACAACACAGGAGACATTCACTATGCTTACATTCTCACACAATACGCGCAAGCGTGCTCGGTTTCAGTTACGCGTCAACAAATAAAAGAAGACTGAACTGTAATGTACCTGTTCATCCTCATGTGAAAGTGACCTAGACGACACAAAATAAGTCGTGACTGAATTTATTTGTACTTTTGGATCATTCATACATGATTTGATAAGTTGCCAGAGTTTAAGTAATCATGTGCTGGTCTGTGTGGAATAATCAAAAGCCTTACAAATTCGAACTGAGGCTCGTTTTCTCTTCTAACACATTTCGAAGTGTGTCGTTCTCTTGTTTGACCGCTTCCAGCTCCTAAGTAAATAAATAAATAAATTCATTAAAATAGAAATAATCCTGCGGTTACAAAGTGAGGACTCGTTTTCTAATTGAGCATCACCTTTTTCATGTCCTCCACTTGTTGCCGCACGTCTCTGTTTGGAGGGGTTTTTCCCAGCAGGGTATCTGAAGGCTGACTACCTCGTCTCCCTCGCTCCTTCCTCAGCTCCTGCTCCAAACTGTTCCTGCTCCACAATACACATACATACACAGCTTTAAGTCTGTGGTGTAAAAACATCCATGTTCATTTATAAAGCTGAACATAGTTTAGGAAAAGATTAGAACAGAAAATAGTTGGGAATGCCGGGAATAAGACTAATTGGGAATAATCAAGGGAGTCATCCATCTCTCAGGCAATATCACATCCAACCATTAAACACCTTCAGATGGTAAACTGCGTAATTATTGTTTCAATTTTTGACAGTGAACTTGTGCATTAATAGAGGTTTGCCCCCTAGTGGTCATCACTGTAAAATAAATCCCTTGGTTTTAATAAATTTCTTGGTTTTATGTTGGTTTGTTTTGTTCATTGTTTCAAGAAATCAGATCAGAAAAGTTCACAGGGTATTACAGTCACAGGGTATCTGGCTGACACAGGATGTGCAGGAGATTTGTTAGTTTCTTGTAGACATAAGCAAGAAGAAAGATAAAATAATCTGATTACAAAAACAAGAACAACATGTGGCACTGTGTACTTACTGCTCGTTCAGGGTTGCAGTGGTTTAAATCAGGCTAGTTTTTTTTATATTGTACGTAATAGAACCAGCTACATTTGTTAGACAATCCTGCAGGTAGATATAAAAAAAAAGCCAACTGCATGAGCGGGATTAAAAGCAAACAGTCTCACACTCATTCCAAGTTGAGACCAATTATAAAGTGGAATTTTGAAGTGAAGTAGCTGAGTTTGAGACAGTACTGCCATTTCTTACAGTGTTTTCCTGGGGAATACAGTTTATATTTACTATCCATCCATCCATTATCTATACCGCTTTACCATCTGGGTCGCAGGGAAGCTGGAGCCAATCCCAGCATCTTTGGGCGAGAGGTGGAGTACACCAACACAGCCACACACGCTCGCATTCACACCTATGGGCAATTTAGAGTAGCCAGTTGACCTAATCTGCATGTCTTTGGACTGTGGGAGGAAACCGGAGCATTCACGGGGAGAACATGCGAACTTCGCACAGAAAGGCACCCTGGGTGATCCGGGGATCGAACCCAGGACCTTCTTGCTGTGAGGCAACAGTGCTAACCACTGCAACGCCCATATTTACTATATTTAAAAAAAAAAAAAAACCACTTCGGTGGTTCGCGTTAAGGTGGTTTAAGTCCTAAAACAGATACAAATATTTGGAACACTAAAGATAAAGATATACATATATAAATATGGTATTGCGTATATCAACTCAGTCAATTAATAAATTAGTAAAATCAGTATGCATCAATGCTGCATACCTCTGCTTTTGTAAATGCTCCACTTCTTGCTGCAGACTCGCAATTTTGTCTCCAAACTCCTGCTTGAACAGCCTGTTCGCCTCTTCGGCCAGGTCCCTCTGCTTCTCCGCCTGTTTAGATCTGTAGTTGAGCCAGATGAACTTAATGAGGTAAAAAATGAGAACTAAAATGCCATGCCAGGGAGGGGAATCTCAATAATGTCAAACCTAAATGAACAACTGAGACACTAAAACAAGCATTAAGAAAAGACAAGGGGATGAGTGCAGTAAATGTAGAGGCTACATGGAAACCCAAAGAAAGTGAAGAAAGCTCAAGTGTTGGATTTGATTTTTATTATGCTACTGTACTACATTTTACATAGATTGTTAAAGTCCACATACACTTTCATCATATAATTGCAATTGAGAGAATAACCTCGTCCACAGAAATCTTGAAGAATTTTGACTGGGGCTTAATACGGGACCAGAACGTTCACGCTCGGCATTAACCTCCAGCAGCATCGCGTCTGCAGCCAGTCCTGCCTCGAGTTGAAATTACGCTTGAATGCGATTTAGGCTCATAATCTTACACCAAAGCGAAACCTGCAACTGGATCCTCCGGAGTATATGCTTTCACTTTAGTCAACTGCATCATTTCTTCACCTAATTCAGTACACTCGACTCACCTAAATGATTGGTCGCTTATCCAGGTCCATTTCACCTTACGCAAGATCATAGGTTTTAAAAGTCAAAACAAAGGTTTGGCCGAAAGGTAAAGTTAAAAATTGGCCAGGAAGATTATTAATAAAACGGCATACTTTGCAAATAACTAATGGTGCATGTTTAACCAGATTTTGTTACTATGTTAAAGCTTTTGATAGCCAAAGCCTTCGTTCTAACATCCTGAAGTTCAGTTATTCAAAGAGTAAAGTGATACACTGTAGAGATACAAGAGATGCATTGTTTTGTTACCATTTCCTACATATAAACTCAGAACCCCAAAAAAATATCAAACAATAAAAAGCTGTTGGGTATTAAGCAAATCTTGAGTCTTGCTCACACTATCTGAAACAGTATTCTGTATCTGGTGAACCACAAAAAAGGCGGGAAGGACTAATTGAAGAGCGATTGTTTGAAGTGTGATATTCACAGTAGAAGCAAAAACATGGTAGTCCATGAGGAAAGAGAAAGGAACCGCAACAGATCTCAAACTCGTTAGAAAATAAATACCCTAGTTGTTTCTATGATATGCAAAGTCAGATTTAAGATATGTATTGATGAAACTATTATTATGCGCTTGCGAATGATCTATTGTTGCTTTTGCAGCAGTTTTCCTGCAGCCAAATTCAAGTTCCGTGCTTGCTTGACCACGTCTTTCTCACTGACGAGAGCGACAGAAAGGAAAGGATGACATGGGAGGGATGCAAAATGAAGGAACAAAGCAAGACAACAAGAGACACAAGGCAGAGAGGAGTTATTTCAAGAAAAGGTGAGTGCAGAACTTGAATATTTATTCAGCCTAACTTGCATTAGTGGGTACAAAAATAAAAAGGCGCAGATTCCAACATGATTTCAGAGTTGTGTAGGTGTTCAAGCATCTGAGCTCTTACCTGTGCTCCAGTTGTTTAATAGTGGCTGCCATCTGGTTTGTTTTCTCGTCCAAGCGACTGATGAGCTCACTCTTCTGTTTCACACTGGACTCGGAGCTCTGCAACGCACCCAAACACACCCAGACACATTACCACGTGTATGAACCTGTTTTTGTTGTTTAATTAGGCTGTACAAAGATCTGTTCGTTGAGATCAATTGTATACGTGAGAAATAAAACGACAGAGCATGCTGTTATAGGAAAATAATCAATGCTGGGTTGGTGTTGATTAGTTTAACGTCTCCCCGAGTGTATTATTATTCTTATACCACAGTCATTTATCACGAACAACTTTTTATTGATTTAAAAATATGACACGTTGTACTTTTTACCCATTTATAGTTACATTTCATATTGTGGAACATCTGCTAGACAGCTTGACATGTTACCAAGGGCCTGTATACACTTGTTTTTAAGACACATCTTGGGCGATCGGGTCTAGCTGACCGCTTGCGTTCGGAGTTTGTTACCGCTTCCACTAGAAGGTCAAAAAGGCTCGTGCACAGTTCTGTCACCAGACAAGCAACAGATTTGTTTAGCTAACTGCTAGCGAAGGACACAAAAAATGTTTCAAAAACTAATATAAATGTACGGGCTATTCCAACTCTCAAGATTGCGCCTCTGTGTTTTCTCAGAGCGTTGAAGGTGTCAGGAAAACAAGCACCACTTCCTGCATTGACACCATATTTTGCTGTTACGTCCTTGTCGGGGATGCACCAGGATTCATTAGCATTTACACTACAAAAGATATGTTGTCAAATGCGTCCCAAACCACCTCGGGAAGTGGTTCGAGTGAATGCGTCTTGGTGATTCTGTTTAGCGTCGTCCACTTGTGATCAAGTCACATTATACAACCAAGTGTAAACAGGGCCCAAAATACCACAAAGTTCAAAGTCCTCCATTCTGAAGAGTCTCCCATGTTTGAAATTAAAGTTAACGTTTAACTCTGACTGTCAAAGTGCTAACATTAGAGACTCCTTCCAAAAATAGTAAATGAACATCTCACAGGAAACTTTACCATATTAATGATTACACTTACGTGGGGTATCCACCATACGAGTCCTTTTGAATGAATTGTTCCTATAGAAATGTATGTGAACGGACGCTGTGATTTGCCTTTCAGCAGGAACTGAACAGATTTGCTCTTTAAGAAAATGAATCCATTCACCAGTGCTTTGGCACAAACTACGTTCTACACATTGAGGGTTATTAGACTCTTGTACCTGGGTCTTGTGGGAGAGCTCGTGGTTGATTCTGCGCATATCATCTAGCTGATGTCTGAGCTCCACCAACGCATCATGCTTCTCACAAATGTCCTTCTCCAGCATCTTCATAGACAATTCCATCTCCTGTCTCATCCCGATCTGCACCTCCAGCTCTTTCTCCACATCCTACACAGAAGCCATGTAGGCAGAAGCAATGCTTCATATTTCAGCACTGATTGCCTAACATCTTAGATGTTCTTAAGTATAAACGAGCTACATAGAAGCACATCTACTCTAAACAGAGTGCCCAGACAAGATCTAACTGACCAGTCTGAGCTGAGTTTCCTCTTTGAGTTGCTTTCGAGTTTCTCCAAGTACTTGGCCGTCTGCAGCTCCGTCTGGTCTCAGTGCCTGCAAGAAACCCATACAACTGCAACTTACTTACGTTTAAACCACGTCAGGTTATTTACAGCAGGATATTTAAGACTCTGAAATCCCCAAGTAAATAAATATCCTTACATATATCTGGATACAGTGTATGCACAAAAGGTGATGGTGATATAGCGTTACAATAACGTACCTTGCGATTGGACTCCACAAGGTAAGAGCTTTCCTCCTTCATCCGCTCTACCTCCTCTTGCAAAGTGATGATTCTGTTGTTTGCAACTGCAAGCTGTATTAATCAGACAAGAGATTTAGCGGTAGAAGAACAGAATGTTCCAGCTTCTTCTCACAACAAACATCTTGTAGAAGAAAAAAATGAAGAAAAGAGAGTCACGCTACTGGAAACTGAACCGGAGCCACTTGTATATTTATACCCGATAATGGATTACAGTGTTCGAATTAAAATATTAATACACACCTCCTCTGTAAGTTTTGTGTTGGACTTTTCAAGGGCATCCACTTTGGCTTGTAGATTATTCACAGAAGCACTGTCAAGAAGGAGGGATACACAAGGCTGATGCAAGTCAGACAAGGCCAAACAAATCATAAACCAAAGAAACAGCTGCAGAGGTGATGCTACCTTAAATGTCTGTTGAGCTCCTCAACATAATTCTTCTGGTCAAGGATTGCTGTGATTTGCCCATCACTAAAATAGGATGGTTTAAAATATGCAAAACCTAATGAGTAATGATCAAACTATCAGAAATCATTCATAGTACAAGGCACAATGTCTATTAACTCACCCCTCTGTGCTCTTGCTGCTGTGACCTCCATCTTTTAGATACATGGAAAAATCTATCACGCCAACCTGCCAAGATAACGCATGACTAAAGAACACCCCAACTAGATCAGAAATAAAACAAATCCCCTGAGCAAAAACCTTGAATAAACATCAGATTCTTTATCTTCAGTGAAAAAAAATGAAGTGTCCAAATACACTGCATCTGCTTGACCCTACATTGACACTAGCAAGTGATCATAGGTGACAAAGGGCAAATCATGTGGTTATGACATTTCATAGGTGTTCTATAGACTAATAAATTACCTGAGAGTCCAAGTCTTCTCCCTTCATACACAAATTTGCATCGATGACATTGAGTCCCACCAACAGTCCAGCAATTATTGCTCCCTCTTCCTCCATCATCAGAGCATTGGGCTCATAGAACTCACTAAGCGGAACAAAACATTTTAGAAGCAGGGAGACATGAAAGTTGTCTAGGCACATGCAAGCTTGAACATCAGAGCCCACCTTAAAAGATCCTTTCTGTTAATGATGGTTTTCATGTAGTCGGAGAGCTTCTTTTGCATGAGGGCCAACCTCAGCCATGCTCTGCCTCTTCCTAAAGGAGTTCTAAAAGAAGAAACCAAATCTTTATGAGAGAAAACATCCTTCCATCCATTCATCCACTGATCCATTATCTATACTGCTTATCCATTAAGGATTGCGGGGAAGTTGGAGCCAATTCCATCTGGCAGGTCGCCAATTTATCACAGGGCTAAGACGAACGGAGACGAACAACTATTCATACCCCCTTCACACCTATGGAGTAGCCAATTGATCTAATATGCATGTCTTTGGGTGGTGGGAGGAAACTAGAACACCCAGATGAAACCTACACAGGAGAGCATGCTAACTCCACACAGAAAGGATTCAGTCAAGCCCAGGTTCGAACCCAGAACTTCCTTGCTGTGAGGCGACAGTGCTAACCACTACGCCAGCGTGCTGCCCAAAAGAAAACTTGCTTATAAAACAGTAGACCTGCTTACTTGAGGCCAGGAAGGTCTTTGACACTAGCTGTGATTTCACCAGCTTCTGGAGTCAACTTCTCCACTAGCTCCAGAGGACCCCAAAATGACTTGTTCTGACCGAGGAATGTCTTCTTGCCTTTAATACATAAAGAGTTTAGACAAAAAAAAAAAAAAAACAGTCAGCACTGTATAAGGACAATGGAAAAGAACAAAGAAAGTCAAAATGATTTGTGTTCCAAATTATGTGGCTTACTTTTGAGTCCGTGTTTCAGACAGTGCTCCATCACGACAAAGAACTGCTGCAGCGGGGCGTAATCCGAGTCCAGCGTGCGGCCCAGGTTGAGCGCTGACTCGATCAGGCCCTTGATGCTCAGCTTGGCCATGTTCATCAGGTTAAGCCTCTCAATGGCGATGGGGTCCTTGGGATCTGAGGGCACATGAAACACCACATGGCACTTTATAAAGCAATTTTGTGAAAATTAAATAATCACAAGCTGTTGGCTTGAAGAAAAATGCACACTAGAACAATTTGGATCCATCATTCAATCTGCACACTATAATGGTACTAACAAGCCTAACAATGCAGTACATATCTTTTTTTTTTTTCTTTCCTAATAGTTCTATTCATCAGCCATTTTAGCTCTCAACTGCAACTTCCATAATTAGTATAAAAAACGCGTAATACATGGCGATGCCCAATCAGTGACCATTTGAAAGACAACCGTTATGCTAGAATGGTTCCATAAGAACAACAGATGTGAAGAAGCTCCAATTCCCTTAACGTTAAACCATTTAGTCACCATTCCTCAATTTGATCTCTATTTAAACCGAGCGTGGGCAGTTAAACTCTTCAAATGATGAATCCAATTTAAGGATGTCACTTCAGTGCTTGAAAAAAGACCAGGATGTCAGAGTTTTGTTGGAACAAAAAGGCAAATGACAAGATAAGAGCACAAATTACATCCTTTGGCTTTTTGCTTATGAAACACCTGCATTTACCGGGGGGGGGGGGGGGGGGGGGTTGGGGGGTTGGAATTAAACAAATAA
>JAQQZR010000014.1:9723988-9734401 GCA_030068235.1 Notoglanidium macrostoma
AATACAAAAGAAAATCAGGAGCAAAACACTTTTAATTCTGTTGAATTTAATATCTTATGCGAAACATAAACGTGACTGAATACGTTATTGTCAGTAAATATATAAATGTCTATTTCTCAGAGTTCCTACACGATGCAGTAAAACCAAAACTATATTTGTGCATACCCAGTCACGATCAGCAAAAACTTTTCAGGAAGCAAAACTTTTCAAAAACATTGTTGTGCAGTGTAATCATGCTTTGGCTGAATTCTGGCAAACAGGAAAAATACTCATGCTGTGATACCACAATCCGACAGACGCTTTTAACACTTTACGCCTAGTGCTTGTTATCGTGCTCAACATCAACTCATCAGCATTCTGGAAGAATTTCACAATTAGTAATGGCAGTTAAAGCAAGCAGGCTGCAAATTGTACTCAGTGGAAATATCAAGAGGTGCTACTACAGAGTCTTCCTACAATGCATGTAATCTGATAAAACATCCTAAATATAAACTCAGTATGAGAAGTTCATTGCTAGCTGCTAAACAACAACAACCGGCACTGCGGTAAACACTGGCTAAGCAAGGGAAGTATATACAGAACCAAAGGTGAATCAAAGCGTCCTCTTACCCAGTATATTGTTCTTGACAATTAGCTACTATTGGTACTTGACAGTGAGGGATTCTGATGCACTGAAACATGCTTTACCCATAGCCTGGAACCCAAACCCACTCTCCACAGCAACCATACTTGATGTTAGGTAATAAATGTAGCTAGCTGATGTTATAAATACTGAATCTATAAAGAACACACACGTTTCATGACAACTATTTAAAACAGTGAAACATAAACGAAGCTTAGGGTGTAGGTTAAAAAAGGGTTCCATAACATTCCTGATTAATTAATACTTAACTAGGTTACTCATTTGGCTATTAGTATCAGTACTGATGAGTACCAAAAGATGCTATTGATGCATCAATACTCAAAACAATATGTAGGTCAAGGCTTCCAGATTCTAGTTCTGGACAGCAGGAGTCCAGCTCGGGCTTCCAGGTTTAGCAGATAGTGCATGTTAGAGGACAGAAACTGTACTAGGCTCTGGCCTTCCCAAACCAGACTCGGGAAGCCCGGATATACTACACCATGGCACTTCACCTTAAAGTCATAGGTGTAATTAGTGTAAGGCATCAGATTGCTCTCATAGGCGCTCTTCAGCTGGAAACTGTGCGTGATGCTGCCGTCTGGCTTGCCGTTCTTGCCGTTGCAGCTGAAGTTGGTCAGACATTCACTGTAGCGTAACTCTTTGAAGTCTTTGTGATTCTCGGCGACGCCGCCGTTGCTCAGGTATTCCACCACACCTTCAAAAGCAACAACGAGCAGAGCACAATAAAAAGCCAGCATCAATCTGGATCAGTGAGAACAGGCAACTTTTTTTTTAATAAAATCCTGGAACAGTTTCATTATAAAAATAAAAAAAAAAAAAAAAAAAAAAAAGAAAAAAAAAAGAGAAGCACTACAATTTAGGCCCATTAATTACACTAGTGGTTTTATTGCTGTTTCAGTTTCTCTAGTGGAGTCCAAAAAAAGGCTTGGAAATGTCCCAATGTCCAGTAACACAAGCCCTTATGTAATATTAAACACCACAAACAACTATATATGGCAAACGGAAGATTTTTGTTCTTTACTGAAACATTGTGCAAAGCAGTGGTCGGGCTATTTTAATTTAAAAAGATACCGCAGTCAGGTTGTGCGCTACACTGTGTAAAATGTACTGCTTGCGTGATTAAGTTCATCTCGCATGTAATTTGCTTAAAAAAAAGCCAAATTTGACACATTCTTTGTTGCTTTATCAGAATAAACAGCTTCTTGGGGATCATACCAGAGTCTGGAAGTGAGTTAAGGTCAGCACACAGGACAATAGGGAAGGAGCTGGAGTCTGAGCTGACGGTGGTGGACCCAGTGGAGCTTAATGCCCTCTCAGCGATGCTCTTCAGCTCGGACAGGAACATGACAGTCTGGATGAGTTTGACATCTGAGTATTCGGGGTCCCAGTGCATGTGAGCGTTAGCCACCAACAGAAGCTGCTTCTCTGCAGGTGGTTTCAACCCTGCAATACAACATCAGCATGTTACCCTCAATTAAACATGGACAACACTCAGTGATAAAGGTCTTGCAAAGAGCATGAAGGAAATCTCATGAACTACCAAAAAGACTCTTTACAACAAGTCAATCTAAAAGTCCTATTTTAGACCAGTCACATTGGTACTTTTGGAAAAGCACGAATTGCTTTTGGAAGCTTGAGTAATTGTGGGACACGGAGATAAATTTAGCACTCAGCTTATGTCATGTCCTTAGGTTTAAGCCTCTCCTTAAGAAACTACAACTTGACTATCATTTTTCCAATTTCCCCAACAATTATTTTTATCTACGTTTTTTAAATAAATAAAAAAACCGCTTGCTGATTGGGGGATAATTATAAACAGTTCTGTTTTTGTTTTTTTAGTAGGAATAACAAGCATGATGATGATGATGATGATGAAGATGATGAAGAAAGTACCATAATACATAGTATCATTTGTGATCGTGACACCTTGCTTTAAACAATCCCAAAACTGATCTTGAGTATGGACTGAAATATTTTTACCATCTGGGTGAAAGCCCATAAACAAGTGGCACGCTCAAGATACTGATTTAAGCCCTATGTCTTGTCTGGATATGTAATTCACAAAACATGTTGACAAGTAGACGCACGACGTTTTAAAGGCGAAAGCTTAGATGAAAAAGAGCCACCATTACCACATTTCTGATAAAACGAAATTGCCAACGGTAGGCGTCAATTCTGCCCGCAAAGAGGCAGCTGATTTCACCCTCGAGTTTGATTTTTCTGTGAAACCAAAAGTGACAGTTAAGAACTGAATCTTAAACCATGATGCTGATTTATAGGCCACAGTTTGTTCCTGTGTGACCACAAAGGCTCCACTTGTCACATCTCCACATCTGGTATAAAAGTTATCACTGATTAGCAGAGGAGGAGGCTGTAAGCGGCACCTGCATGCTCCTAAAGCAACACGATTACAACGTGAGAAACAGGTTATGCTGGCGCATGCAGAACAATTTCCTTTCTTCAAAAGTCAAACAAAGGGTTAAATGAGTCAGTGATGCCTGTGGCGAACGCTTCTTATTCACACCTCTTAATCTCATTCTGATGATTCCGATCTCAAACGAGAATGTGGAAACTCACTTTAAAATTAACAACTGTCATAACTAAATACCACCTCAAACAAAAATTAAACCTTGCCTCCTTCACACAAAAAAAAAACAAGGTTATCAAACTCTCGCTCTTCTCTCCATTTGTACTTTATTTCATTTGAAGGTTCTGGCAGGTTGTGTATAGTTTGAGTGTTTCGGAGTACATGAGCTTTTAACAGTTTTGGTCATTTTCAACTCCAGTTTCTTAAATACTTAATGCGGACTCATCTGTACAGACAGTGTACATTATATATACTGTACGCTGCATTTCAGCTTTTTCTTAATTCAACACACCTAATCAGGAACACCTGCTCATTCAAGCAGTTATCTAAATCAGCCAATCATGGGACAGCAGCGCAATGCACAGATACAGGTCAAGAGCTTCAGTTCATGTTATTCGAAATAAAGAAAAAATGTTCTCTGTGCCTTTGATCGTGGCATGGATGTTGGTACCAGATGTTCTGGCTTAACTATTTCATAAAATGCTGATCTCCTGGGATTTTCACATACAACAGTCTCTGGGGTTTTCACAGACTGGTGCGAAAGGTAAAAACCGTCCTGTGAGCAGAGGGTCTGCAGACTAAAGCACCTTGTTGATGAGAGAGAGATCAGAGGAGAATGGCCAGACTGGTGTGAACGAACAGAAAGTCTACAGTGTAACTTAAACATGCACTCTTTCCAACCTGTGGTGAGCAGAAAAGCATCTCAGAATGCACAACACAACAAACCTGTGAAACTGGGTTCAGAGTGCGGGGTCAGCCGTCATACAGCACCCCCGGAGCAGAGAGGGTTAAGGGCCTCAGTATAGACTCCAAACTTCCGATCAATAATCCAGAGTCCAGTGTCCTCATGGGCACAGGCTCGTCAAAACTGGAGACTGAAGATTGGAAGGGGAATTCATGAATATTTTTTCTCTCACATGGTCTTTTTCCAGTCTTCAAATTGTCCAGTTTCAGTGAGTCTGTGCCCCTGATAGCAGAACACCACGTCACGTTCCTCTCCTGTCAGCAATGAACAACAACTGCTTTCTGTGAAATTCCCAGGAGATCAGCGGTTTCTGAAACACTCGAACCAGCCCTTCTGGTACCACCATCCATGCCTCAATTACATTTATCTTCATTCAGATGATTGCGGTGAACATTAGCTGCAGCTCTTGAGTTGTGTCTGCATGATTTTTTGCAGTGTGCTTCTGCCACATGATTGGCTGGTTAGGTAACTGCTTGAATTTGTAGGTGTTCAGACGTTCCTAATGAAGTCGATGGTGAGTGCACTTCAACGTTCAATTATCAGTTACACTATATGCTTAAGTGTGTGCACACCTAACCATCCCAGCCATATGTGGTTCGTCCCCAAACTGTTGCTACAATGTCTGAAGCACCCAATGGTATAAAATATCTTTGTGCTATAACAACCACTTCCCTTCACTGGAACCAAGAGGCACAAAAGTGTTCCAGCATGACAATGCTCCTGTGCACAACATGAGGTCCTTGAAGACATGGTCTGCCAAGGTAAGAGTAGAAGATCCTGTACACGGCCCTTACATCAACCCCAATGAACAACTTTGGGATGAACTGGAATACCAACTGCACCCCTGATCTTCTCACCCAACATCAGTAGCTGACCTACCTAATGTTCTTGCGGCTGATTGAGCACAAATCCCCACAGCCACACTCCAAAAACTAGTGGAAAAAAAAGAGGCTGTAATTACAGTACCGGCGGACTAAATCTATAACGGGATGTTCGACAAGCATATATGTGACTGCGACTGGTCAGGTGTACACATACTTATGCAGTTTATGTGGTTACAGTCTAGAAACATTTCCCTATTCATAATGAAACTAGAAGAGCAACAGCCTTCAATGAGGTCAAAGACACCGAGTGCTTCTGAAGCAAATTTCTGTTATCTGCTTATGAACCAGATCAAGGCAAATACCACACTATTAGCTTTAATAAGAAATTTTGAATTTACCGCCATCTAGTGGAATATGATAACTACAACACAGCTGCACAAAAACACTAAAAATCCACTAGATAATTGCATGAATGAGTAGTTGTACAGGTATTCCTAATAAAGTGCTGAATTAGTGTACAATTCTGTTTGCCTGGTTTTATTTGCATAAAGCTTTCGTAGCTCTCTATTAAAATAACCACGTCACAACACAGTGGTCCATAAGTTACATGCTCACCTCCAGCAAACAGCTCTTTCTTCACCTCCAGCAGCACGGCTACTCCGATGTTGTCTTTGGTCATCACCCGATTCAGCATGACCTCTGACCCTTCCGAATTGGCCATGGCTACTTGATTAAACTCCACCGTGTGTTTCTGAACCAGTGCAAATCTAAAAAAAAAAAAAAATTGGCAAAATAAAAAAAAAATAATAATAATCATAATAATTCTTTAAAAAAAAAAAAATAGATATTTTGACCATAACAGTGAAAACAGACTCACTTTTCGGTTTTGAAGAACACGGCGCAGCCATCCACGTGCTTCCTTTCCTGCTCGGACACGAGTTTGGCACGAGACTTTGGACAAAAATACCCGTCATATCCACGCTCCTTTAGTGTTTCCAGAAAAAATGTGTAGTACTGCTCCGTTTCCACCTCCTGCATGAGATCGTATCGATAAGCATTGAGGGCAAAAAGCTCAAGCTGAAGAAGCACCATGAAGAAGAAATGAAAATAAGACATAACTATTTTAAAAGGAGCTCTAAGGCTACTCCACATAGCTCATGCTTATTTACCTTAAAAGTCAACTTGACTGCCTCATTGTATATTATACGACTGTTTTATGGAAGAAAATAAATACTTTGTGGGAAACAAGATGCGAGTGACAACACTCCTTTAATGTGAATTCCTAGTAACGGGCTGTTATAGTCATTTTAATTGTTGGTTTATCGGATATGTGCGGCTATTAAGCTCGCATACCTGCAAACTGATAATGTCAGCATCACAGCTGGTGATCTCCTCCATGATGCCTTTCTTCCTATACTCCCAGTTGAGAGCCCAGGAAGGACAGTAGCCATACAGCTGCCTCGTTGCATATTTATCACAAAGCACGTTGTAACACATTACTGTGAAAACAGCTGGAGGAGGGAAATTCCATACACCTTTAGCTCATTTACTACATATACAAATCTATATGAAGTAATCATAAAAAAAGGGCACAATATTGCAAGACGCAAAGAAAGAGTCAGCCATGCAGACATGGCCTTCTTATTAAAAGATTAACAATTAGAATATGATCATTCATCGACATTTAACAAGTCCGATCACATCATATTATATCACGTGTATTCAAAACAGTGCACTGCAATGAATACTAGAAATAAAGGAATACACTGTTGAGCCATTGTGTGGTGCTCTGGCTAATCTACTTCATAAGGTATAAGATACTGGGTTTGTTGCGCTACAGTAAAGGTGGCAATCGTACCCAAATAAAGTCATGTGTGCCAATACTTTATTGGTCAAAAATTAGATAATTTGAGTACGAACTTTGTCAGAAGGCATTAAAAAGTAAACCCAGAAATACAGGCCATGAGGTGATCGTTATGTGCGCCTGCTTTATATTGTAGTTACTGCACAGGTTCTACAGTGCTGATATGTTACAGTAAACAGGACGCCATATGGAACGAACTATATTGGAGAGGATTAAATAAACAAATACACAAACTGAACAATGAATTGAAAATGAAGAATTTTACATGAGAAAGGGAAACTGAGCTAAGAAAATATCAGTGTAGGTCATTAAATGAAAACTAATCTTAAATAATAAGGTTTGTATTAAAGTGACATTCATGGTTTATCTGGTATCTGTGCTCATGCTTTAGTGGACACATTAATGTTCAGGCTGTGGCAGTATAAAAGCTCATTACAGGCTTTTTAAATACTGTATTTATTCAGCTGCCCAGTTCTGCATCTAAGAAATGAACTGTTATTAAACTGGTGCTGTCAAGTAAAGCAAAATAATTTCACATGGCAGCCGGGTTGTTATAAATACTGACCAATCCATTACTCATTTTTAATGTTTAATGGATAAGACACAAATATTATTATCATGAATTTTAAATTCCAGATTCAGCAATAGTGAGACTGATGACTGTAATGGAGTCTACGATGTTAGTAATGTTCTGCTATTGAACACATTTAGGAGCTAACGTTCTGTACCTGTGGGCATCATTTGGTCTCGTTCCCGCAGTGTGATCCAAGGTCTTTGAGGGAGTTGTTCTGGGTGGACTGAGTACACAAAAACACACACCAACAAATGAGTGTTATTTAACGTCTTTAAATATTCCTAAATAACCAACGGAAAGATCTGCCAACTGTCACAATATATCTGAGCTCATCAACAGAGACATCACCTGCAAGATTGTCTAGCATGTAATTCAATAGTTTTCTTGTTCCGTCAGGCTCCTGGTAGAGGTTGAGTATATCCTGGGACAGCGGGTTACCTGGGAATATTGCACATCAGATTAGAGAAGGGTGGGACAGAGAGGAAAGCTAAAAAATAGGCTTAAATGTTGAACAATTTCTACACAAAAGAGAAAGAGACCTGCCTTTGAGACCGAGAGTTTGTAAGCGAAACAGCCGTCCAAGCTCGTAAGGCAAAACCCGTAAACAGTTGTTGTTCAAAAGCAATTCCCTGTGCAAGTCATGGAAAGAGCTTTAAAGCATACACAGAAAAAAAAAAAAAAGAATTCATCTGGAATGCAGAGTTTCTGTCGGATTGTCTTCATTCCAGAAAACATTTATTAAGACCAGATAAGAATGTCTTCCCATTCTGAGCCTTTCCTTATGCCGTATTCGGGAGTTCTGCTGTTTGTGAAACTAAGAATTCTGCAAAGCTCCTTTAGAACAACGACTGCTGTAAAAAGGGGTTTAGAAATATAAACTGGATCGAACTGAATTAAACCACCGTTTTCTGGATGGTCTTTGAAAAGGTATTTTCAAAGAGGAGACCAAAATATGGACAGTGGATATAATTTGCATGCCTGAATGGCACACTGTTTTCATAAAGGTCGTAACGTGTTCATGCACGGCCTTCAGAATGAACGCAGCTCTGGCACATATTCGCCAGTCTAAATACTGTCATCGTAATTACTCATTAGAGATTAAGCCGTTTGTACTGTCTCTGTTTTACTGGCAGAACAAATATAAGGCGTACTGCAGATTCTTCTTTTAGTCTGAACAGGTCCTAAATATGCACATAAAATCACACAGGAAAAAAACCTATCCTCAAACTAAATACAGACCATATACAGGAGATCTGCTGTTAAAACCTAAAAAACACTAAATACTTAATATTCTTTCAGCACAATCTCAACCCGCAAATGTGCCCCGAACACATTCCAACATTATTTGAATACATTTCATAAAATAATATATTTGACTAAAAGTACTGGTGAAAGCTGAACCCTAACTCCGTGTTTCGCTTCTACCTGAGAGACACCATGTTGCCGAGTTCTGCTGGCAGGCTGCGTAGTTTGTTAGAGGACAGGTTCAGGTAGACCAGGTGAGGGAGCTTGGCGATTTCGGGAGGGAGTCGGCTGAGGTTGTTGTTGTTGATGTGCAGAGCGGTCAGATGGGTGAGTGTCCAAAGCGAACTGCTCAGGTTTCTCACCCGCCCTGTCCAGAAACATTCAATTCTTTAAATCCTATGAGATCTTAATCCGCATTAAGAAAGAAAGAATATTACATAACGGCTGCATGAGCGCTTAAGTTTCTCAGGGCAGTGTACAGTATTAGATGCATATCAAATAAGCCAAATATAAAATAATGTAAGTCACATGCGGAAGAACTAACCAGTAATCTCTAACTCGGCCCAGTGCGACTTCTTCCCACTGGCTGCCTCCTCTGCTGACATGATAGTGTACAGCCTGCGCGGGTCTGGAGGCTCATATTTCTCCTTTGGCATACCTGTTAAACTGGGCGACAAAAATGGACATCAGACCCGTGCCATGTGCACAAACAATACATACAATTTCCCTTCTAAAGTGTGTGATCAGACACTAGATCTGACCGTTTGACTGCAGCTCAGTCCAGGGCAACACAGTGTCTGATATCTTTTGTACACTTTTCTGGCTACAAGCTTCAGAATATTGAAAGTTGCAAACTCTCAACATTTATACCAACATCCATAATATACTAGATTATATATTATACAACAGATAGTTGCAGAGTCCACTCATTTGATTGGTTGGGCAGCGTTCCAGCAGTGCTGATTAGTTGCGATAACAGAGTGCTGTCGGTCCCAGCACTGGCCCGGGAAAATGGTATTTTTCAGGAACATATCTTTTGACTTAAAATCTGAAAGCTCATCAGATGAAGATCAAAAGGAAAAAGGGATGCTATTTTTACTGGAAGCACCTTCAACAGCACACATCAATGTGAGCCAGCAAGTTGGTCGTATTGTGTCCACAATGTTACATACCTGATATTAATTTCTTGTTCACAGAACTGTTGTATAAAAGCAAGATCACACTCATGGTCATGCAGCTGTCCTGAATATCAGCACGGCTGTAATTAGCCATGGCACTCAGTGCCTATAACCGATACTCCAGTTCAACAGCACTAATCTTGTGTGATATTGCATAAACATTACATAAAACATAACTTATACCCCGGAGACGAGAAATACTCTTTTTTTGATTGGCTGACTAGGTTTCTAATAACATCGTATGACGGGACATATATAAAGTAGGTCGGTTGGAAAAAGTTTTCCATACTTTTAAACTTTTAAATGGTAACCATAACAACCATTTAATCTGTTGACTGGCAGCCTGCATAGCTGGTAACCATAACAACCAAACTAGCTAGACCAAGCTAGCTAGATCAGCTAGACCAAGTTCTCCTTGTTCAGGACAAAAGTATACCACAAACAGGTTTGTTTCTGAGAAAATTACTCAGGTGTTCTTTCCATTGTAACTATACAAACATGTTCAGATGTTTTGTGACTGAGGTGTAGACTGGATGATGGCCTACGGTGTGTCCCGTTGTACAGGATTAACGAATTCGGTGGAGGAAACTCCTCTCTGTGTCGTGTCGTGGAGTTCTTAGCCTCTGCATCTGTTAATTCTGTATAACGGGACACCTGGGCGGCTGTTATCCTTTACATAATCCATCCATCCATCCATTATCTATACCGCTTTATCCGTCTGGGTCGCGGGGAAGCTGGAGCCAATCCCAGCAT